>JAGDYQ010000048.1:3638425-3640203 GCA_021962125.1 Bulinus truncatus | reverse complement strand
CACATGTTATGTATCCACTGGTTCCCTGTTAGTATAGAAGATGTTATGTATGCACTGGTTCCCTGTTAGTATAGAAAATGTTATGTATGCACTGGTTCCCTGTTATTATAGAAGATGTTATGTATGCGCTGGTTCCATGAGCGTATATAAGATGCTATGTGTGTACTGGTTCCCTGTTGTGAACTGGTTACATGTAAGTGTATAATATTTTATTTTAATACTGTTTCCTTGTAAGTGTATAAAAATGTATAAGTGCACTTTCTCCGTCTAAGTGCACCTCACAGATTAGGTATTATACAGAAATTAAAACACTCTTTTCATCGCCGCCATTAATGATATTTACACTCATCAGTTCATTCATTGAATAGAAATGTTTATTATATATATAAGCTCCTAGAACCATTAAACTCATGAATTAAATAATATATTATCGCTTAGCTTTTATTATTTATATTTAAAATATAAGCAAAAACGGTACATAAGAAACTCTTATATTTTGGCCCTGAGAGGTCAGATCGCGAAATGGACTTTTGATGTACACTTGGCAGGCCAAGACCTACAAAATGATATATACATTATGGGTCTAGGACTTATGGTTGCTGAGATCTAGGACGCTCCTTTGTTAATATAGCTTATATAGTAAAAAACGGTACTTAATACTCCCCCTTTTTCGGCCCTCAGAGGTCCTATCGCGAGATGAACTTTTGCTGCACACATGGCAGGCTAAGACCGACAAAATGATATATACATCATGGGTCTAGGACTTATGGTTGTTGAGATCTAGGGTGATGACGGACAGACAGACAGACAGACAGACAAAACGGGGACAATAGAGCATTTTTTTTCGAAAATGCTCTAAAAACAACCAATAGGTGTAAATAGGTCTGTCGGTTTTTATGAATGGAAAGCGCCATTGGAAACAAAAGCGAATAACAACAATGGCGTGAGAGTTTTTAACACAAAACCGAAGACTAATTATTAAGTGATGCGCTAGCTGTATAATATGTAATCTGTGATGCACCCGCTCTTTATTTATGTAATCAGTATTTTAAAAAAAATATTTTTAAAATAACAGCGATTCTAGTAGACGCTCAAAGATAACATAAATTTTATTTTTTATTCCTTGTTGGTTGAGAGTAAAATTTTTTTTTCTTTAAGGTCGGTGCTTCCATATTCGCAAGCAATATAGGAGCTCCCATGTTCATTGGTCTGGCCGGTACAGCAGCAGCCAATGGTTTCTCTTGTGCTATATACGAGTGGCACGTGCGTTGAAAACATTCTCTTTATTGTGAATATTAAACGAACACATAGATGCAATGCAACTCTCATAATTTAAGATGACATTTATATGCATAAATTAAAAATATTTATTTTTTTTTCAACATTTGCTCATGTTGCTTACTTCCTGCCACACCCATTTGTTTATAGTTGACAACGTTTTCCCCCCCACAGGCGATCTACCTACTGATTGCACTAGGATGGATTTTCGTTCCAGTTTATGTATCAAGTGGAGTAAGTTGTGTGTGTGTGTGTGTGTGTATGTGTGCGTGTGTTTTGTCTAGGCACTGGATGGGATTAAGAAAAACAAATGGATTGTTTGTCACCTCTCACAGCCCCCCCCCCTCCCCACTTTTACACTCTAGAAATTTGTGTTTACTAATCACATCTTAACACCAATCCTCTTGCACCAATTTTTTTTTAAAAATGTGAAAATTTACTAGCAGAACAAAAATTGCCATTTCATATATAAAGCTCTCAACTGATGACCTGATAGTGAC
>JAGDYQ010000048.1:3573425-3635925 GCA_021962125.1 Bulinus truncatus | reverse complement strand
CCGAAAACCAAAAAAATAACCCAGAATACCGATCAAGCCTAATGGGATATAACTCTATCCAAAGGTTTTGAAGGGTACGGCTTGTATCAACATATTAATCATATTGATTGTGTTGGCGTTAGAATTCCAATTAAAATTTCAAAATTTTATTTACATTTTGAAAAAAAGTTGTGGTGTGATGGTATTTATCAAATCGTCGGGCGGATGGCCGAGTGATATAGATACTCGACTGTCGACCTGAGAGTCATGGGTTCGATCCTTGGTGAGAACCATGGAATTTTTCCAGGTGTTATTTGGTGCAAAGTCGTCCCACAAGCCCTCCCAGCTTCAAATGGGTACCTGACTTAAGAATGGGGAAGTAATGGCGGCTGGGCGTTGTGCTAACCACACAATCCCTTCATATGACGAGGTTATAGAAACAGATGAATTCTACACTTCATCTGCCCTAATGGGCTAAGGGAACTTTACTTTTTTCTTTTTTATCAATTCACAATATATTGTCAATAATTTGTCAAATGTGAAAGCATATTGTGAACGTAATTATCAATCACAATCTTACAGCTCTGATTGATATCGGTGGCTGGAATGAGTTCATGACGCAATACGCACGTGCGGCGTCCAACCTGACACTGAGGGACCCGGTCAATTACTCTTGTGGAATGCCAAGAAAAGGTCAGTTTCCCAACAATAGAAATTTTTTTTTGTTTGTTTTTTTTCGCATGGCTTGACTGAATTATTTTGACTGGAATCATTTTATAGTAGTGATAACAAACCCCGTTACTTAGACGAATGACATCGCATTTCTGCAAAATCGTTTTTAAGGTGGGTTGTTGTTGTTCTTGAGTGAGAGGGAGGCTAGGCAAATGGACATGTGGTGGTCCTAGGCAGATATATATATATATATATATATATATATATATTAGGGTGTCCCAAAAAATCCAAGTTTTGAACTGTTCAATGCACACCCTCTAAAAAGTTTCTTTATGGGCCACAATTAGCAAAGGAAAAAATTCAGTCCATTTGGGTAAAGTTTAGGGGTCCCTCAACCGCTTCAAAATTATGTGCTTGAGCTGAAAATCGCGACATTGATTTGATACAGCTTTATTATTTTATTTAACTTGACAAAGAGTTAAAGACTAACAATCAATAATATTATAAAATAATAATATATGACATATACATATAGTTTTCATATTGTAAATGAAATTATTTAACAAATTAGCTGAAGATGTTCGAAGATGTCAGTAATTTCAACAGCAGTTTCGCAACCGTTTGCGCGTTTAGTTAGTTGTTACATTCGCCTAAGTTCGTCACGGCGGCATTTTTTATAGTCTTTTCGATGCTTCACCACTTGAAGCAAATATTGCAGTTGTACTTCATCCTTTGTTGTTGTATTAAAGTTCTGAATTAGGGCGACACCACGTTCAGCACAGTCATTGGTGCAGGGCAAGTTGCTGACAAAGTGCGCTGCAGCTTTAAATGACTGTGATTCTGGCCACAGCGCGATGGGCTCAGCAAGAAAGCTGTCATCAATTCCAGCAGTTTGAAAGAAGTTGCGCGAACAACATAGCTCTGCAGCACTCTGTGGAAGGGATGTGATTAAGTGTGGGCCTCTATCATCTTTGATGTTCAGCACCATTTGCTTTTTCTCATCAGCATTAAGCAAATTCGAGAACAGCGCTAGAGTTGCAAGCTCTTGGCTTAGATACCAGGAGTGACGTTCCATCATCTTCAGGCCAACATTACGCAGCTTGTCATCTTGATAGTCTCGGAGACGTTGAATCAAGTAAACGTCATTAATTGGTGCATCTGCAGCAGACCTTGTTGTAAACCATGACTGGACATACACCGAAACAACAAACCGATTAAAACGCTGAATACCTTGCAGTTCACGAGACGTCAGATTAATAATGGTTTCGTTGCCATCAAACAAGAGTTCAATCTTTAAGGAGTAGATAGCCTTCGCCATCCAGCGGGCCCTGTGAAGAGCACCAGGTTTTCTGATGATCAACTTAACATCCAGCCCAACCATGAATGCAGCAAGGCAAAGAAATTCCTTGTAGTCATCTCTGGGTTGAGTTTGAACCAACTGCTCAGTTAAAAATGCCTTTAAGGAAGCTGATGCTGACATCATTGGAGATTCCCGTTTTTGTGGTTGGTGGCTATTAAGTTTGGACCAGTTTGCTCGGAATCGCTTAAAGATAAGGATCTCTGGTCCAGTTGATGGTCCTAAGCACACATTGAATGTGTCCGATAGCAGAACTTCAAGCATGTGGTGTCTACATGCAAGCCACAACAAGTTTCGTCCAATGTGGTTCTCCAGTAGAGTGCATGCACCTTTCACTCTACCAGTATTTGATGCTGTCGTATCAAAGCACATTCCCACGATGGTGGAGTCAGTGTTCCACGACTTCAGTTGTTCCACAACAGCGTTTGCAGCTGCTTCTCCCGTCCCAGAAGCTAACTTTGGAACCCCCAAAAGCTTCTGACTGCCATCATCAAGTGAGGTTAGGAGAACAGGCAGTCGATCAACTTGCTCACATTCAGCACCAGCTGCACCACCTGTAATATCTGGAAGAAGTTTCCCATCCCAGTGAACTACTGCCTTTGAGCTGCAATATTCTGCCCTGATTCTCTCTGATGCTTCTGCACGACAACGCTTACGGTGACGATGGACAGTACTTTTTGAAAGTACAGAAGATGAAGTGGAACAGCCTGCTTCATTGAGCACACTAGCTATGATCATAGTCGACTTTCGTATGCTGGTGTTGGTTCGATCTAACGCAGCTGCAACAGTGGACGATATGACATGTTGTCGTTTGTGTATTTTGGAACCCTGACTCGACGGTGCATTCTTTGGTTTGACGTCGAATTCATTGTCGGATTCTGTCATATCTCCTCCGTCTTCTTCAGAGCTGGATGCCGATGCCAATGGCGTTGTTTGGTGAGAATCACATCCACCTACTTCTGGCACTTCCGCTGTAGCAGCAGCAGCTGCAACTTCCCGTCTATGGACTTGCTCCTTACGTTTGGCAGAACGTTTTTCTCGTGCTGCTAGCTTTCTATCCAAAGAACCAATAGATCCCGATCTTGACTCTTGCTGCAATTTCAGAAAGTTCACATCCTCCTCATTCCTTATCATTGTCTTTGAGTTGGCATGGCTGATATCAAACAGCTTGTCTAGTTTCTCCGTAAACTTCCTCCGGTTCAAACGGTCACTATTGTTGCATCTGGAACGATTTTTCGACAATCGAACATGTTCGGCGTACAGATCCTTGATCTTTTTGACAATGTGATTCTTGTGTCGTGTGGGCAGCCTTGACTTCATCCAGAATGGTATCAGTTGGTCATGTACCTGATGTGCACTTTCGCTAATTGAGAGCTGTTTCGACCGTTGGTAATAAACAAAGTTACGCAAAACTTCTCGACCCGATGGAAGACGGGCACCAGATATCATCTCCAGAGGGTAGCCAATCAACCATACTTTACTACCACTTCTAGAACTCCTAGTTTGTAACATCTTAGTTGACATTCTAAGACCCTGTCTATTTCCTCAAGAGTGAATCAATCAGTACAGTTCAATTAATCTCACAGTTTTGAATAATAATTAGTTAAATGCTTCACAAATTTACTTAAAACACACAACTAACAACTAGACTTCATTAATAACTCCACTGCTTTACAAATCCAAGATGGCTTCCAAGTCACATGACCAGTGATGTGACATTGGTATGGCAGGCCATTATTTCAAAAGTAAAATTAATAAAGCATAAAAATATTTGTCATATATTGCTAACATGAGGAAGTTGAACTAATCTTCTGGACCCTTGAGGGACCCCTAAATTCGTTCTGAATGAGGTACCATTTTTGGGACTATTGCAGCTAATTATAAGGAAACTTTTTAGAAGGTGTGCTATTTGAGATTTAATGAATTTTTAAAAATTTGAAATTCTGGGACACCCTAATATATATGTATGTATATAAGAGTCCTTGGCTAAGATACTTTTGGGGGCCCAACGCAAAAGTCATTTGTGGGACCTAGATGGGAGGATAAGACCCAACTAGTATATGTGTATCTGTGTGAGACGGTGGTATGTTGTGTATATAGTTTACAGTACATTTCCACGTAGACTCGTACGTGTATACATTTGTATCTGTGTGAGATAGTGGTAGGTTGTATATAGTACTGTATATTTGTAGCTGTGTGTGACGGTGGTATGTTGTATATAGTACAGTACATTTCCACGTAGACTCGTACATGTATACATTTGTATCTGTGTGTTACAGTGGAAGGTTGTATATAGTACTGTATATTTGTAGCTGTGTGTGACGGTGGTATGTTGTATATAGTACAGTACATTTCCACGTAGACTAGTACATGTATACATTTGTATCTGTGTGTGACGGTGGTAGGTTGTATATAGTACTGTATATTTGTATCTGTGTGTGAAGGTGGTAGGTTGTATTTAGTACTGTATATTTGTATCGTGTGTGACGGTGGTAGGTTGTATATAGTACAGTACATTTCCACGTAGACTCGTACATGTATACATTTGTATCTGTGTGTGACGGTGGTAGGTTGTATATAGTACTGTATATTTGTATCTGTGTGTGACAGTGGTAAGTTGTATATAGTACTGTATATTTGTATCTGTGTGTGACGGTGGTAGGTTGTATATAGTACAGTACATTTCTACGTAGACTCGCACATGTATACACTCCAATAAATGAAAAAGGAAAATAGCTTCAAAATATCCACCTTTTTTTTATACCGGTGTAACAATCTGGCACACATTTCAGTTCATTTTATACACACAATATAGACTACCTTCTAAACTAGTATATACTGGAAGAAAGTAAGTGGTGAGTGTACTACACTTGACTACAGGGGCGGATCTAGACAACTTTGTCCGGGGGAGGGGGCAAAACTGTTTTCATTGTTGAAAATTGGTCTTAGTACAAAAAATATTTCGATAATTTAATGTCTTACCTAAACTTGCGGTAACGGGGGGGGGGGGTATGCCCCGCTCCCCCCCCCCCGCCGCCTCCCCACCCCCCAATCCGCCCCTGCTTGACTAGAATATACAAAGTGTATACACTTAGAGACTAAAGTATACGGTAGATGGGACAAAAAAGCAGCACCCTGACAAACATGCTTTTACACTCCACAGATTACCAACACATCTGGAGGGATGCAGTTACGGGCGATATCCCGTGGCCAGGTGCAGTGTTTGGTTTGACCACTCTGGGGCTATGGACATGGTGCAATGATCAGGTCGAATATTTCTGTTCTTAACAATCAAGCCTTGCTTTCAAAAAATTTTCACATAAAGGGGCGCTCTACTCAATGACATAAATTTGAACGTCATATATACAACACTTTTATCGATTGGTATACAACACTTTAATCGATTGGTATACAACACTTTAATCGATTGATATACAAAATTTCCGTTGATTATGAATAAAATTAAGATGGCAGTTATTTTAGTTTATTTTAACTCATTAAAGGGTCTAATATTTTTTCAATCAATCTAATGAATTAAACTAAGAAAGCAAAATAACCCGTTTAAAAAGAAACTTTTTTTTTAATCCCTGTCAACAGATCATGGTCCAACGATGTCTATCAGCTAAAAACGTCAGCCACAGTAAAGGTGGCACGGTATTCGCTGCGGGATTAAAAATTTTCCCGTTTTTCCTGTGGATCATTCCAGGCATGATTAGCCGAATTCTGTTTCCAGGTGAACTTTATAAGAAAGACAACCCTTCCAAACTAAACATCTTGAGAAAAATTTTCACATCTTGAAGAAATATCTAAAGGCGAACGAAAATCTATTTTAATCATGACTAGTAATCATATATCACAATTATTCCTATTTTTATAAGTCTTAAACTATTGTTTTAAGAAAATATAAAATTGATTTTGCAGACGAAGTTGCGTGCGCGGATCCAACATCATGTTCAAAAATATGCGGTAACTCAGCTGGGTGTTCCAACATCGCTTACCCGCTCTTGATCCTAAGGAAAATGCCTCAAGGTGACTACATTTTTTCCGTAGATACTCGCGTGTAAGCCGTAAAATGTATGCCTAAAAATTAACTTACAAAAAAAAAACAGACTTATCCGCGAGCCACACAATATTCCTAAGAATTTGGGTAACGACATTTGTACACTCAACACCGAAAGGCAACGCGGGTAAAAGCGGCAACCGGAAACACAGACTCAACTTTTTTTCGCGCAGCGTTTTGCAGCTCTTTATTAAATTTTAATGAAATTGTTTCTGTACCCACGGCATATCTAATTTTCTAATAGCATCTAGACTTTTAATCTAAATGAGGCGAAGTGGTTGGATGGTTCAGTTGGTTGAGTTGCTTGCAAAGCGATCGCGACGTTTGAAATCCGGTCACTCCGTGCTTATCAGTAGGTGCCTTGAGCATAATGATAAGGCGCGTTAACAAATGCAAATTTAAATGAAATTACGATAAAGTACAGCCGTATAATTATGAAATTTAAAGAATATGATAGTTGTCAAGTTTTACCCTCGACTTATGCGCGGGTCATAACAAATTTCGTAATTTTCGACTTAGAAATACTCTCGACTTTTCTGCGAGATCGACTTATACGCGAGCATATACGGTAAGTGTTTTAATTTCAGTCCATTAGAAAGTGCTTTTGACTGTGTGCTATGTTTGTTTGATATTGTAAGGCACACAGGATAATGCGCATTCACCTAAAAAGAGAGAGAGAGAGAGAGAGAGAGAGAGAGAGAGAGAGAGAGAGAGAGAGAGAGAGAGAGAGAAAATAAATACTATTAGTACACGTTTGACAATCCTTTTTAGCCTTAGTTTTGGTTACAAAATTTATTTTTGGCATATTTGTTCCGTGGATTACATCTTGATGACCGTATTTTTAAATGCAGAATTTTATTTTTTATCTGATATCTTCCCAGGTTTAAGGGGCGTTATGCTGGCCGCGTTACTCGCCGCCTTGATGAGTACACTGACCTCTATATTCAACTCGGCCAGCTCCATGGTTACCATGGATATCTGGAGACGCTTTAGAAGGAGAGCTCTACAGCACGAGCTAATGATAGTTGGCAGGGTTTGTATTCTGGTGCTCATTGTGTTGAGGTAATTCAAAATAATAATAATAATAACAACCAAAAAAAAATGATGACGAATTAGGCTATTTCAAAGACGTTTACCCCCCTCCCTTCTTCCCCCCCCCCCCCGATATCTGCCCTCAGGGCTGCCTTAATGAATTTGAGAGCTAGGGGGAGCAACCCTAACAAAGTCATGATTCAAGTTCTTAGTTCAGAGTCGTTTTTATGGGTAGGCTGCTGCGGAGGGCCCCCCATTAAGGTATATAAATATGTGTGGGGGGAAGGATGGCCGAGCGGTATAGACACTCGACTGTTGACCTGAGAGTCCTGGCTTCGATCCTCGTTTCCAGGTGTAATTCGGTACAAATTGGTCCCACAAAAATCCACCCAGCTTTAACGGGTACCCAACTTGTTGCGGAAGTAAAGGCAGGTGGGCGTTGTACTAACCACACAATCCCTTTATACATTTCATCTGCTTGTTAGGGCTAAGGGAACTTGATTATTTTTTTACTACATATATATATATATAGTGTATATTTTATATTGACGTGAATGTTTTCAGCATTATATTTATGTTTATATAAGTGTCGTATGGATCCCCATAATGGAGAGTTCTCAAGGGGGACAACTGTGGACATACTTACAGACAATCTCATCTTGTATATCACCTCCGTGGTGCTGGGTTTTCCTACTGGCTCTATTCTGGAAAGGAACAACTGAAGCTGTGAGGAGAATTAAAAAAAAAACATTAGACTTATTGCCAGATTTTTAATCATTTGTAAGCTTAAAGAAAATATTACTTGTCGACTTTTATTGTTTTTTAATTATTTTTTTTTTAAATCATTCAACTCTTTTTTTAGGGTGCTTTCTGGGGGTTGGTCATCGGCACCATTGTTGGAATGGCAAGGATGATTTTGGAACTTGCCTACAGCTCTCCGAAGTGTGGTAGCTTTGAAGAGGACAAAAGACCGAGTGTCTTGAGAGAAGTTCATTTTCTTCACTTCGCGATTATTCTCTCTGGTGTTTCCATCATTTCTACCGTAGTTATTTCCCTCTTCACACAAAAACGATCACCAGAAAAGGTGAGTAGCTTCCCTTTTTTCGTAAACGTTTTGCAGAATCAACTGATATCAGGGCGTTCTTTGGTGGCATAATGGGTTCTCAGTCAATCCTGTGTCCTAGGCAGCCCGTAGCCAGGGGGGCACTGGGGGGCCGTGCCCCCTCCCGCTAGGTGTGGAGTGCCCCCCCCCAGCTTAAAAAAGAAGAAAAAGAGGAAAAATAAAGAAAAAGTAAAGGTGCCCCCTTGCTGGGTATTGGTGCCTCCCTGCTTACTTTAACCTGGCTACGGGCCTGGTCCTAGGATACTTATGACAAACGACCAATAGAACGAAATATACATGGGAAGTGAGCATGCGGCCTGCGGCTACTCGCGGGTAGCTACTGAAAATAGGCCTGGTGGCATAAAGAAGGTCCCTAATTGCATACATCAATATAATGTCTGATGTTATTGTTGACTATACATAATACATTTATTGCCAAATACACAATCTCTATCATCAGTTGAGACGGGTCACTTGGTGGACCCGAAATGACCCCCTGGACCCTGAGGAAACAGAATCTGAGGATGATTTTGGTGTTAACGATGACGATGGGTCAACCGAAAATCTAAAACGTGAGTAAACATGTGATGTGAAAGTTAAAATCCCATTGGCCTAATTTTTATCACCAATTTGGTGTTGACAATTCATGATATAATTTTTGATCAAACAGTTTATAAATTTTGTCATAAAATTTGTCCGGATTTAAGTTTTTTTAAAAAGTATATCTGAAGGTTATTCATTTTTAGGGGGGGGGGGGGTGAGGGGGATTGTCGTTCGTGGGATGTAGATTTCTTGATTGTCGACCTGAGGGTGCAAGTGTTCGAGCTTGGTGAGTACTCGGATTTTTATAAGGTCTTGATGAAAGTTCCCAAGTCCACGTAGTTTGAAATGGGTGCCTAACATTTGTCGTGAAAGAAAAGGCAGCTGGATGTTTTGAAATAAAAAAAAATGAATAAGTACTCGTAACTTCATAATAGTTTGCATACGTTGATAATATGAACATATTAAAATATTAATTTTACTTATAAGGTGATAACATGAAGAGTTTTAAAATATCAATTATACTTCTTTTGGACAGGACTGACGTTACCACGGAAGAAACACTGCGGTCAGGTGATCTGCAAATGGCTATGTGGCGTAGATGACCGACCTAAACCCAGACTATCAACCGAAGAGAAAATTCTGATCAAGAAAAAGATGACAGACATTGGGGAAGATCCCATAGCTAAATATATCTCAGCGGCGGCAGCCATCGCAATAGCAGCAGTGACGACATTTTTGTTTGGGTTCTTCGCTTAGTTTATATCTGACACAGAAATATATTTTTTGTCTATAGTATTACGATATTTTTTCAAGTAAATCAGATATTTGAGCCCATCTTATCGATTATGTACTATACTTATAAGACGCATTTGCTGTCTGTCTGTTCCCTTATAACTCAAGATCCAGACAACCAAATAACGTGAAATTTGGTACACGTACACATAATTACACGGGGAAGGTTATAGAACATGTTTCGTTTCATCTCGATGAGTAGTTTAATTGTAATTAATTATTTTTTATTTAGTATTTTACAATACATGTATTAAAGTAATCTCGACGACGCCATAAATAAAACTCCTCTGTGACGTCATTTCCCGATGATACATTTTCCATTTTTTAATTTTCCTACTAATAAAGTCGAATAGAACTTGCGCGCTGGTGCTGTATCGTGCCTTTGTGCTGCAAATAATTGTTGTTGTTTTTTTCATGCTCCCTGATTTGTACAGTTTGAGGAAGGTAAAGGAACGAAGAAGGATTTTAGAAGAAGTGTGAAGCCATAATAATAAGTATATATATATATATATATATATATATATATATATATATATATAGAGAGAGAGAGAGAGAGAGAGAGAGAGGGAGGGAGGGAGGGAGGGAGGGAGAGAGAGATAAAGAGAGAGAGGGGGCAGGGGAGAGAGAGGAAAGGAGGGTAGGAGGGAGGGAGGGAAGGGGAGAGAGGGAGGGAGAGGGGATAGACAGGGGGGAGAGAAGGAGGGGGAGAGAGGGAGATGGGAGGGAGATAGAGGGGATGGAGAGAGAGAGGGTGGGAGAGAGGGAGGGAGAGAGAGAGATAAAGAGTGAGGGGGGCAGGGAGGGAGAGAGCGGGAATGAGGGAGGGAGGAAGGGGAGGGAGAGAGGTGGAGAGGGGAGGGAGGGAGAGAAGGGTTAGGGAGGGAGAGAGGGAGAGAGAGGATGGGAGAAATGGGAGGAAGAGAGAGAGAGGGGGCAGGGAGGGAGAGAGAGGGAAGGAGGAAGGGGGATAGAGGGAGGGGGGGATGGACGGGGGATAGAGGGAGATTGGAGAGGGGGGGAGGGAGGGGGAGGGAAAGGGAGAGAGGGGGGAGGGAGAGAGGTGGGAGGGAGAAAACAGAAGAAAACCTTATTTTAAACCCGGGCAAAGCCGGATACTTGCAACGAGGCTTGCGGAGCCGGAGCCTGAGCCGGGAGCCGCCACTTTTTGCTGAAGCCGGAGCCGAAAAAATCTGGCGGCTCCACGGCTCCCAAATGTTTTTTTTTACAGCAGAATTTTTTTTTTAGCTTTAAAATTGCAAATTTGTTTGATTGTTTGTCTCCTACAATTTGAAATGTTTTACGAACGCCACAACAGTAACAAGCACATCACCACAAGAAATCTTTAACGGGGAATCGTTTTGTGTTCGTTTTAAATCTTGTTTACCCTCCGAAATTTTTTTAATGGCATGTTATTTTGTTATATATAAAGTTAAAACAGTTTTATTTCATAGAATAATTGTATCAATCATTTCAAAATTAATTTTTACTACAACGACAAATAGAACGCGTCAATTCGTGTATTATTTGACAGCGGGGTCCCCTTCCCAAACCCATCCTCTCCGTTTACAAGTTTTCGGCGCTTCGCACCTCCATCTTCGCCCCCCCCCCACGAACATTTCTTCTACCCGACCAGGGCGGAATTAGGGGGAGGGGCCGGGAGGGGCCATTTCCTCCCCCCCCCCCCGGTTATCGCAAGTTTAGGTAATACATCATTAAATTATCGAAATATTTTTTGTTCAAAGACCAATTTTCAACAATGAAAATAGTTTCACCCCCCCTCGTCAAAGTTTTGCCCCCCCCCCAGTCAAAGTTGTCTAGATCCGCCCCTTGACCCCAGGATCAGTTCTTCGGCACCCCCCCCCCCCGGCGGAAAAAATTTCTACGCTCTCCCCCCCCCCCCCCACCGAAAATAATCCTGGCTACGGGCCTGCCCGGGTCCGAATAGTCACTTCGAATTTATAAATAATAAATATAAATACTGAAGTCTATAAAATATTTTAAATAAGGTGTATATTTTTCAAGTTCCTGACTATGGGGGTGAACGCGGCAAAATTTGCATAACTTTTTATCAGCGGCATGTTAGCGTGGACCAATTACAAAAAATTTTGTCTCGTGTGAAAAAAATATGGCGGCTCCGCAAGCCTGCTTGCAACTAGTGTATAAATAAACACCATGAATACTAACTAGTATTTAAAACAAAATTATCACAATGTAATTTTAACTTCCGTAGCCTTTACTGCATTTAACATATATCACCAAAGGAAAACACGTATAACACAATCAACAAAATCCTTTTGAAGATACAAAATCACTCTTTAATTAGTACCCGCATTAGGGTGATAACTATTTTCATTATTTTTCGTAATGAAACTGAAACCCGTCCCATTCGTGGAACAATTATATGTAGATAACAGTAGCAACATTAATTTTTTTTTTAATTGAAAAAAGTTCCCCCATCTTTTCATTTTTGTTTTCACATATCGCACAGTTTGACTTTCGGTTTCAATTTAACACTGAATTTTTACATGACTTACTAGACTGCTTTTAAGCACATTCCAGTCAGTTGTTTCCATTTTTTTATAAGCAAGGCATCTACCTTCATCTTCTAAACAGAATAGGGATCCGAGAATTCCATCTGTTGAAAAGCTAATCAATCTCACACGGGTGCCTACAAACCGCTAAATTCTTGGAAACTTCACTTTTCTGTTCAATAGCCAAAAACGGCGATTGGATCGAATCAAAATTATGATTACAGATATAGAATTGCTCTTGAGGGAAACTCTAGACTTTCCACTATTTTCCAGCGCACTAATCAGAAAGAAACTCAATTGTCTGTTTGATTAATATGTCAAAAACAAAAAGAAACTGTCTGATAAATTTACTACAACACTTTCTCAGTTATTTGATGTCACCAACGTTAATGGAGAGTTGAAAAGCAAGTAGGATAAAGAGCTCTACCAGAGGCAAGTTAAGAGTGGAGGAAAGATTGGTTATTCAATGGTCAAACAAGCCCCTTTAGAATCTTTACACCCAAGAAAACGAATCCGACTATCCAAAACTCAATCTCAAGCCAGCTCTTCTCAATCGCAACTCACACAAACACCTACAACTGTCTCACAACTTACACAAACACTTACAACTGTCTCACAACCTACACAAACACATACAACTGTCTCAAAATCTTCGGATTCTGACACGTCTGCTTCTTCACCCGACTCGACAACCTATTCGTCCACGTCATCAAACCGAAATACCACAAAGCAAACACTACAACAGCGTGTTTTCTAGTACTGAATCAGTTCCAAGTCAGGCGGGTGTTTGGAAATGAGTTATCTCTGACGGACGGAAAATGAAAACCAAAATTTTTCAAAAACTTCAAAGCAAAGATCCATATTGTCTCCAGTTTGATGGTAAAAGAGTGCAAGGGGAAAAGTATCAAGTAGTTCTGCTGAAAAATATGACAACCGAAATCAAAACTCGCTATTCTTAAATATGAGAGTGGTTCTAACGCGGCCATTCACAAGGAACTTCATCAGCTAATTGATGAATATGATGCTTGGGAAAATATTTGCGTGATAATATGCGACACGACCACAGTAAATACTGGTCGTTTGGACAGGATTGTAAAGCTCATACAGGATGATGTCTTGAGCAAGGGCTTTCAGAAGCCACAATATATTGACTTTCAGCACCATGTACTAGAGGCTGATTACCGCCTCGTTGTGACAGATAATGTTAGCGCAGGCGAGAACCCTGGATGGCGAGATGATTTCAAGTTCTTATATGAATTATGTCAGGCATATCGTCATTACAAAACAACTTCACGTTGGCCTCGGATCATCTGAACGAAACTACCAAATTTACACTAGGCAAGATGGAACTTACATGCGATATATACTATTATAGCATTATTTCTGATACCAGAGAGGCGCAACATCCTCGCTCCTGCTTGCAACTTCATCTGCTATGAATGGGCGAATGCTTGATTCCATTTGCAACACTACAATGAAGCGTCCTTCAATGAACTGTTTACCTCACTCATCAGGATAAAATGCAAGAAGGCAATTAAGTGTTTAAAGACGCATTGGTCAGAAGTCATTAATTGACATTTCCAGATCTAACCAAATTACTGAACGTGCTGTGAAACTGATGGAGGAACCTCATGCAAAATCGAGAAACTTTTTATAGGAAAAAATATGTTTTAAACATTTCTTGTACATTTTGTACATATTTATTAACTGATTTGTATCTTATTTGTTAATAAAAGTTGATTAGTTAGTATTATTATTCGCTTGAATTTTTTTTTTTTTTTTTTTTAAATATTTTTTCACTTTTTTCTTCCGAAAAAGAGGGAGGTGGGGGAACTTTTTTTTTAAATAAATAAAAAATGCAATATATATTCTTAAATTGCACATAAAAGTTACTCTATTGCAAGTGGTTTCGTAAAAATATTTTTTTTTTGTTATGACCCTAGCCCGCACAATATCTTCTACAAAACACTGACTACAACAGCTAACGGTACACGTCTACTCTAATGACTGGGCCAAAGAACCGCCTCGCATACCAGGTGTATATCACGACTCTCGCTCCAACAACTGGACATCAACTAACTGTACACACAGTCCAGCTACACACACACCCACACCCACAGACAATACAACTCAGTCTCCAGTTACAAATTCGTACCCTCCCCTGCTCATACATACCATACCGTTATCCAAACTCACAGCGCACACAGTCACTCTGTGACAAAAATATTGAAGAATTTTGCCAATGTTATTGTCACCAATGAGAAAAGGCCTAAGGGCAGACCAAGAAGCAGATGAATAGAGGAGGTGGAGAAAGACCTTAAAAGCCATAGGAGTGAGAGAGTGGCGGATGAAGACCATGGAACGGGAAAAGTGGAGAAGAGTAGTTTGTCAGGCCAGGGCCCTAAATGAAGAAGATCGTCACCAGTGTGCACTCTTATCTAAAAAAAATTTAGAACTTGTAGGTTATTCAGGAATTAATTCGTTTCTGATTTCATTTTCTGAATATTTTTCATTTATTGTACATTACAGTATGTAATAAATATTTGACACATGGTTGGTATTAAGAGTACACGCGGCTTACACGCAGTGGTGTATTTGGGAAGGGAACGCGGTGGAACGACGTTCCCTTACCTTTTTTTTTCAGAACCGGTAGGCGTTCCAGTACTTTTTCATGTCCCGACAACTCTCACTTTTTTTTGCTCCCACTTATGCGCTCCCTTACTTCTTATTTTACCAATACATCACTGACTACACGGAAGGGTGGATGGGTGAGAATAAGAAGCACTAATTTGGCTATTGGGCGAGTTGGGGTTGTAAAGCTTGAGCCGAGAGTTTTTTTTCTTTAGGTTTAGTACCGATAGGTGACATAATTTCCTATTGCTGCCTGCCTTGGACGTGGGACCTTTGTGCGCCTGACCTGGTCGTGACGTCACAATGCCGCCAGTATCAAGAGGATTGAAAAAAAATGTTACCCTTTTAATCGAGGCGTAAGTAGAGTTTGTGGCTGCCCGGGGTGGACTCTCAAAATGCCAACCCATTCCTGTGCCAAAAAAAAACACTGAGTAGGCTAATATACCCCTCACACACACACACACACACCGATTCCCAACCTTCAACTTTCCGGCCCACCTACGCCTCTGGGTTGGGAGGAGGGGGGGAGATAGGAGGGATGGGAGGGCGGGTTTATCTTCCGGATGGTCAGACGTCGCGGCAAATCTGTTATGGATCTGCATTTTTTTATTGCCCAATACATGAAGAAAATGTTTTAAAACAAACAATAATAATAATATTATTAATAAAAAGTTAATTGTTCTGTATTATGACATAATACTTATTAATATGTATAACTATTGTTGGAACAGCTACGAACTCTTCACTGTTTACCTATTCTAAAACGATGTTTGTGTAATATAGTGTGCATTTGTTTTGAAATGGAGATAGGCTACAGTTTGTATAAAAGTACATTCGTCTCCTGAAACTACCGAGCGCAACACCTCAAAAAAAAAAAACAACAACGCTCGGATTAACTTTTACTGTGTCGTGTGGCTTCTGTGGTCCGTGTGACAGGACTGCCTCGACCACGTTACCTCCCCACCGTGTCATGTGACCGTTGATTAATCACTAAACAGCTCTACTGGACACACCCGTCACTAAAGCCGAGGTTCTGGATCTGTCGCATGCGTACCCCAAGGAGTACTGGGAAAGGTTATTCAGGGGGGAACACAGCGGCAGATAATTTTCTTTTAAAACCACCAAGAGTTTGAAGAAGGTTGCCAATTTTCTGTGTGACCAAACCACGCGCCCAATCATTGGCGTTACTGGGGGGGGGGGGGTGCGGACCGCACCGGGTGACACCATTTTAGGGGTGACACCGAAATTTCATAGCAGAAAAAACTCGATGTAGTCGGTTTTATAACTGATCATAGTTAATTAAAAACATGAGCAGTAGCACAGGGTGTCACCATACAGAGCAGAAACACAGGGTGTCACCATACAGAGCAGAAACACAGGGTGTCACCATACAGAGCAGAAACACAGGGTGTCACCATACAGAGCAGAAATACAGGGTGTCACCATACAGAGCAGTAACACAGGGTGTCACCATGCAGAGCAGTAGAACAGTGTCTGGAGCTTAGTTGAATGAATACAGTTCAAAGCTGCTCGGATCAATCTAGAGTTGTTGGTTTTTTTTGTAAACGTTCTAAAAAAAAAAGGACGCGTGTAGTCACGTGGTTTCATGAATTTGAAGACGTATTTTAATTATTGAAAGTAATATACATCTTTCTGAAATACAGTCAGTAATATAATCGTTTTTACCGTTAAAAGTATTTTAAAGAAAACGTTCTCAGGTCTATGAGCAGAAAATTTTTGAAATATGTATCATTGCTCATGGTCTTGGGGGGGGGGGGGGGAAGTGGGGGGTAGGACGTCCAAAATGTTCCACACTGGGTGACACCAACCACAGTGACGCCACTTCACCGAAGCATCGCATTAGAAAGGTAAGCACATTGCAATATGAGCATAGGTAACTTTATTAGAGAACTTAAGTGTGTGTATGTGTGTGTGTGTGGGGGGGGGGTACCCGAGAACTTATTTTCGCGCCTTTGGGGTACAATCGAGAAAAAATTATAGAACCTCTGCACTAAAGCATAAAAAAGTTCCCTTAGCCCAAGCGGGCCATCGGGGCAGATGAAGTGTAGAATTCATCTGTTTTTGTAACCTCGGCATATGAAGGGATTGTGCGCCTTTACTTCCCCAACTTAAAGTCAGGTACCCATTTAAATGCTGGGCGGACTTGTGGGACGAATTCGAAACAAATTTCACCTGAAAAAATTCCTCATGGTTCTCACAGTGGGTCGAACCCAGGACTCTCAGGTAGACAGTCGAGTATCTACACCACTCGGCCATCCGTCCCGTGCATTATAGGGTGCATGCTTGCCCTAATTTAAGTCACATCCGCAATAGAAAGAATGTAAAACAACAGAGGTCCTAAGGAATATATAAGACAACATCCAATGAGAAAAGGCCTAAAGGCAGACCAAGAAGCAGATGGTTGGAGGAAGTGGAGAAAGACATTAAAGCCATAGGAGTGAGAGAGTGGAGGAAGAAGTCCATGGATCGGGAAAAAGTGGAGAAGAGTAGTAGGCTTTGGCAGGTCAGGGCTGTAGAGCCAAAGGAAGAAGAAGAATAATGGGATGATAACAAGGGACAAGACAGTGAGCCATTTCAGACCAACAAATACAAGTTAGGCAAAGTAATGTACACTTTGAAAAATTGTCTGATTCTCTATAACCTATTATTGTGTATTCAATGTTTTTGAACACTAATACATGCATTCAATGCAACACAACCCTTGTCAATTAGAGACAAATGTTTCACAAAATTCGTCGGCACACATAAGAAAATGACTTTGTATTATTAAACAATCATACACTAATTACAGTCACGTGAAAATTACATAGTTTTTTTTTTTTTAGTTTTTTTTTTTAATTTAGCATGATGTTTTCACTTGTAAAGCAGCCAGTGTATATCTGGCTCGTTATTCGAAATAACCATTAGTATTTTGCACCGAAACTTCAAAAATGGAATAGCTGATCGTTTTTAATACTCACAGCATGAGAAAACTTTGTCAACATACATTCGTTGTGCAAAATCGGATATTTTAAACAGCTGCCTAATTGATCTGTTTTCATTCATTCCAAAATTCCCTCATTTCTTCAATGTACAGAGCAGGGCCGGTCTTACAAATTGCGGGGCCCAATTTAACGGATGCTTGCGAGGCCCACCCCTCTTCTAATTTTTTTTTACATAACAACAATTACTATTAATGAAATTAAAATGCGGGGCCCCTGCCAGGCGCAAGGGCCCAATTTGGAGCAATCGGACTAAGGCCGGCCATGGTACAGAGACGGTAATAGCTTTGTGATTCACTCTACAAAATGTCAACCCATGGAGCCATTAAAATCATGTATAGTCATACAGAATCTACAGGTGGGTCAATGTTCAGACTTCTCGCCACATTACACAACAGGTCCAAAAAGTGAGTTACAAGATTTGACGACACAGCCACAAACCCACAAGCATACAGAAAATCAAAGAAATATCGTGTCATTGAAAAGCTGTTATTTACCGACATATTTCACTTTTTAAATTTTTTGTGGCATGTCTCCACGTTATTCCCTAAGGACTCGTCCATTAATTGCAACACTTTTTAGACCCCCACCCCCCTTTTTTTCCGACCCAAGGGAGTTAATTTATGCATACTAATACATTCACTGATCGGATAATGATACATGTATTTGCATTTAGTTCATGTTTGTAATTAGTGACAAAAAATCATATTTACTAGCTGTACCCTGCAAAACCTTTGCATAGAGTTATATCCCCTTAGGCTTGATCGGTAGGCTAGGTTATTTTTTTTGGTTTCGGGCAGATCCGACTTTTTCATGATGATTGTATTTCAAAATGGAATACTGTTGTATAGATTCTTTACTTTCGATTAAACGCAGAACCCAAATTGCTATAATTTTATTAGATTTTTTACCAAGCAACCCTTCAACCAAATTATTATATATATATATATATATATATATATATATATATATATATATATATATATATATATATATATATTAAGGTTGACATAAGTAATTGTATTCAAATTTTGTTCTGTTAGAGCAGCAATACATATCCACTACAGCAGTGGCCCCCAACCCCCGGGCCGAGAACCGGTACCGGTCCGTGGATCAAATTGTACCGGGCCGCCTAGAAATATTAAATTAGTTCCTTTATATTTACAATCTAAAATATAAATAATCAACTCCCCCCCCCCACCCAAGCGGGCAGCGGTGAGATTATCAAACTTTGACCGATCAGTGGTGAGAAAAATGTTGGGGGACCACTGCACTACAGAACAGACTCGTTGGTTTAAAGTTTGCCATCATTTCACACTTTTCTATCCACAAGTCCATGTCGTGTGCATTCAAATGTTTCTGCACTTTCCCCTACGATATTGTCTACTCTCTATTGCCTCTTTTTTTTTTTCCCATTTCATTTTTTTTTCCTTCTCTTTTTGATGTCACGTTTTTAAAAAAAAAAAATTGGCATTTATTGATTTCGAATTAGAATCCAAAAAAAAAAAAAGTGGGGGGGGGGGGAACACCTCCCTTCCCCTAGTTTTTTTTTTAAAAAAAGAAAAAAAAACCAGATATGCATCAATGACCCTTCGCTGACTTGTTGTGATGTATGATTCTTTATATAAAAAAATCTTTCTTACAACAGTGATTTCGTTTTATGCATTCAGTTTATGTTATCACCCAAATCTTCCCCCCCCCCCCACTTCCTGTAGTGGATACATAAACGTAAAGTTTCACACAGGAAAAGTATTAAGCTCTTCGACTTTTAGCAAGTAATTTTGAAAACATAAATAATAACCAACATTCAGTAAGTGGATATAGATAATTTAATGAGCGTTAATCATTTAACGAGTGTAAATCATTAAACGAGTGTAATTCATTAAACGAGTGTAATTCATTAAACGAGTGTAATTCATTAAACGAGTTAAAAATCATTTAACGAGTGTAATTCATTGAACTAGTGTAAATCATTAAACGAGTTAAAAATCATTTAACGAGAGTAATTCATTAAACTAGTGTAAATCATCAAACGAGTTAAAATCATTTAATGAGTGTAAATAATTTGCACTAAAATGATGTATTATATTTCTGTTCTGTCTTTTTTTAATTGTTCTGCTGGTCCTTAAAAAACAAAACAAATGTGACGATAGTAAAACCACAAGAAGTTGGAGATAACAAAGATATCACTAGTTCAACAAGGGCTTACATAATACATCAAAACAGCGTTTAGTATCATCCTTATCTCAGGATTGAAGTTCGATTTGACAATGTCTGTTGTTCTTCAAAACAGTTGTGGTATACTTTGATGGGGAAATCAAACGTACCACATCTTCTCATCACCAAAAGTCATTGGCTTCACTAAGGTATAAAATTTTTTTGATAGTTTTTAATAGTTTGTAATAGTTTTTATAATGTTGATCTTCTCACATTTTACTGTACGTTGCTGTCATTTTCAGGACCGTTTTTACGGTTTCGGGGTCAGAGGGTGGGGGAGAGAGAGAGAGAGAGAGTATAGCAGCCTTCGACAACTTAGTTTGACAATGTCTAGGTACAGCGACGGTCGGAATGTGTAGGAACTCAATAACAATGCATACATTGATATGCAGTATTGTACTATACATTTAAGTATCAGTCGATTAGTCAGGTATGTCTTCATTCTGTAAGTCCAGGTTTAACCAGGGTTCATTGAGATCCAAAATTGACCTCACTCGTCTACAATCACTACTTGAAGCAGTGGCGTAGCGAGCTTAACCCGCGCTCGGGGCACACAACCTTTTTAGCGACGCCCCCCCCCCCCACATTCGAAAACCATATAATATTATATGTAAAATATAACATTTGCCGCCCCTTTGTGGGTAGCGCCCGGAGAGCATGATGCCCCCCCCTACCCCTCACTACGCCACTGACTTGAAGTGGTCACCGTGTGATTGCAACAACAACACAAAAAAAAAGATTTAATTTCATATTAATTTTTACTGTTTAGATTTATCGCCATCGCCGGCCAATCGCATCATCATTTATTGCCGCGGTTCTCAAGGGTAACTGGGAAAGGTTATCCAGGGGTACACAGCGATCATATAATAATTTTAGTTGAAAAAAAAAAAAAGCCAAAGACTTTTTAGAGACTGGCGTCAGTTTACTGCGCGTCACGTCACCAAACCGGCTGCCCAATGTATCGCATTAGAAATTGGAGCACATTCCATACATTCCATTACGAAATGAAGGTCAAATTAATCACGAACCTATGCGTGAAGGGGGTTTACTCACGGGCATAGTGTCACATACTTCGGGGTACTTCGGGAATAAGGTTGAGAACAGGTGATTTACAAAAAAAAAAAACAACTTTAGTGTCAACTTCATGTAATGTTCGTTTTGTTTATTTTTATTATTAATTTTTTTTTTTAAATTTAAATGCAACTATTATTCTGACAACACATATAACAGAAGATTTTTTTTATTTTTTTATCATTTCATGACATCGTACAATCATCGTATATTTTTTTTTTTTTTTTGAAAAGGTCATCTTATCTCATTTGAAAGAAGAAAAAAAAGTTTTTTTTTATCAGTGAAATCAACAGTGAACTTTTAAAACCTCATATTATCACTGACAAAGGGAGGTCAATGAGAGAAAAGCTAACATGGGTTATCGGTCTTGGATATTTATACAGGATGTCTCATTTTCACGTGGTTTTTTTTTTTTACTGTAAGCATTTGGAAAAAAAAAAGAAACGCAGTGGCTACGGTTCCAAGGAACGGGACTCCGTATTATTTTTTTCCAACTATAGATGCGCATGCACTCTAGCGCTCTAGACGGACTTTATTTTTTTTTTTACGGCTGTGATGTGCGCATGCGCGATAGCCGGACTCTGGATTTTTTTTTCGGGATCCGTCTATAGATATTGCTCCTAACCCTATCCTTATCCCTAACCCTAACCCCCTAACCCTATTCCTAACCCTATTCCTAACCCTAACCCTAACCCTAGCCCCGAAAACAAAAAAATATGCATCTATAGCTGGACCCGGAAAAAAAAATAATACGGAGTTCCCTTTACTTGGAACCGTAGCCACTTCCAAAAAGAAAATACCCTCCCCATTACTCTGTAAACATCTCATGTTGTGGAAGTCATTTTATCGATCGAGTCTGGAGTTTTAATTAGACTACTAGAAAGAGTAAGATAATACTCCATCAATGCTGTGTCTCTACAATATCTAGGAACTACTTATAATAATACCAAATAACAGTTTATTAGAAATTTGTTATTCAGGTACATTAAATTGAAAAATATGATTTTAATTATTTATTTTTATAATTGCAAAAACAATAATAATAATAATAATCCTAAATCTGTAGATAGAAAAAGAATTAATGATTAATTTTTTGTATTGGTATACAGAAATAAATAAACACTTGTTTAAGCCTGGTAAGAAAACTTGTACCAAAAAACAAAAATAAAACAACGATATTATCAATTTTGTTATTCTAATAACAGTGATTATAAAATACATTTTTTCACTCATTAATGTTGTGTATTCTTACTCTAGTTTCGTCTAAAAAAATCTGACAAATAAACTTTTTTGAAATGTTTGAAAATAACAAATGATTAACAGATCCTTCAGTGCGAAGATGTCACTTATGTTTATGACAGTCGTCCGTCGCAAGTTACTTAATGCAAGAACGTATTGAAAATTTACCCCCTCCACAACTTAACTTTACAATTGACATTTCTGACAAACGACCCCCGGGGTAATTGTACCATAATTTATCACTTACAGGCGTTGTCTTAAATACATTTCATATTCATTATATCATTAAACCAGAATAATGATGTTAATGATATTGATAAATGCATATAAGAAACATTAATAGCATTGCATATTGTAATTACGATCGTTATATATATATATATATATATATATATATATATATATATATATATATATATATATTTCACGTCATAAAGTACGTGAAAGGTCCAATAGAACCATTGCTTACTTGGTCATATAAGCCAGTGTTTCCCAAGCTTTCGTCATCAATGTACCCCCTTTGTAATAAGTAGCGCTTTTATTGTTTTTTATTGTCATGGTTTCACCTCATTTCATTGTTTTCACTTTAGTTTTTCATATTTACCTTAATGTTCACAGCCAAGTGCAGCGCGTACTCCCACCAATTTCTTCCCGCACCATCTGGGGTACGCGTTCTACACTTTGGGAAACACTGTAGTAAGCTGTAACCAGCTCATTCAATATGTATATATATATAAAGATGTTCCCTCTTTGATCCTGTGCACTAGTCATTCGTGGCGGTGGTTGGTGGGTTAGTGTTTTGTTTAATATATTTTTTTTTTTACTAAATAGGTTAATCACAAATTAAATGCTGGTTTCATTTCTAATTGTTCTAGTTACGTTTCCACACGGAGTCACAGCCGTTCTCCGGGGCGAATGAAGAAAGGGGGTCGCCCTAAATGATATTTGAAAACTTTCTGAATGTGACTCGAGTGACGTATGCAGATATGTAGCCATGGCGGGCGGATCTTCCATGCAGTGGCTTAGTGAGGGGGACAAAGGGGGGGGTCATCATGCCTCGAGCGCTACTCACTAAGGTGCGCCAAATGGTATATTTTACAATTAATATTATATTGTGGGACGGATGACCGAGTGGTGTAGATACTCGACTGTCGACCTGAGAGTGAGGCCCATGGAATTTTTCCACGTGAATTTGGTGCAAAGTCGTCCCACAAGTCCCACAAGTCCACCTAGCTTTAAATGGGTACCTGAGTTTAGTTGGGGAATTAAAGGCGACCGTGCGTTGTGCTAACCAAACAATCCCTTCAAATGCCGAGGTTATAGAAACTGATGAATTCTACACTTCATCAGCCTCGATGGCCCGTTAGGACTAAGGGAATTTTACTTATTATACGGTTTTTTGAAGGGGAGGGGCGCTAAAAAAAAGGTATTATACCCCGGGCTCGAGTTAAGCTCACTACGCCACTGCTTCGATCTGTTTGTGAGACTCCCGACGTGAAAAGGTTTTTTGTTTGTTTTATTTGTTTTTTTTTTTTTAAATTGCTTCCCGTTAAGTAAATATTTATAAACTGACGTTGTCTCAGTAATTGTTTTATCACATCTATCTCTAGTTTATCCAGAGTGTGGCCGCCCCTGTAGGCGTGCATATACAACCAGTCATTAACATCAAGTGTTGCCGCCTCTTCACGCAAACATAGAGAGCCCCCTTTTTCGACCTCCAGTGTGTGGCCGCCTTCGTGTGTGCAACTGTGCATACACTGTTCATCCATTGTGTTGCATTTCTTCCTTTTTTTTCCGGTAATAAAATGTACACTCTTGAAATAAGTATGAAATAGAAGAGATGCAGTAGTATAATGTTATTGGTTAGAAGCACCATTTATTCCCCACACTACCTTTTATAGCAATTACCCCCCCCCCCCACGACAAGATGTATAGTTATGTGTCAAACATTTCCTTTTCTGTTTCATTCAGGCATGTGCTTAAGCTTATGTGTGCGTGTGCTTGTGTGAATGTGTTTACAGCATTTACGCCAGTATACCAACATTTGTGTAGGTGTCGGTGTGTGTGTGTATGTGCAACTCGTGTCTATATCTGTGTATGCGTCGGTGTGTGTGTGTGTGTGTGTCTATATGTTTGAGTGTGTGTGTATGAGGACAGAATTTTTATCATATAATTCTTTTTTTTTTTAAATTCTTCGCCTCTGGATTTGATTTGCATATAAAACTGTGAATGGGGAGGAGGAGGAGGGGGGGTAGGGGGAAAACGCAACATTATAGGTTACAATGATGTGTTTTTAATCACCGTACAGCGGCGTGACAGAGTTGACAGTAGAGAGTCTGTACGTACCGCCAGAACAAACTAGTAAAATATAACAGCCACTTGTTATTTTTGTACGTACCGCCAGAACAAACTAGTACATTATAACAGTCAGTTTTTTTTTTTTTTGTGTGCCTTATTACACTTTGTACCACTTTTCAGTGATTGAGTTGCAAGCATCACTGTTGAATCATTACGTCACAACATGGCGGAAGTACTGGACGATGGAGATTACGCGGCCATAGTGGTGTACTTTGTTCTTGTGTTGGCTGTTGGATTATGGGTAGGCGGATTTCTAATTTCATTTATTAAAAAAGAAGTTTTCTTTCGTCAATTATTTTATCTGTTTAATATTTAAATTGTATCTTATCTAAAAAATAAATAAATTTGGCCGCAATATAAAATTAAGCCTGTAAAAACAGGGCGTTTAAAGCATTTTCTTGTATACATAGAGAGGGAAGTAAGTCATGTTTAATAACTGTTACAAAAATAAATAATGATTACACCCCTTTGATTAGTTTATAATCTATATATAAAATATAAGCCATATACAAGCCTTTAAGAAACCATGAAGCCAGGCCCTGAGAGGTCAGATCGCGAAATAAACTTTTGATGTACAAATGGCAGGCCAAGACATACAAAATGATATATACATCATGGGTCTAGGACTTATGGTTGCTGAGATCTAGGGCGCTCCTTTGTTAAAAAAGCTTATATAGTAAAAAACGGTACTTTATAAGCCCTCTTTTACGGCCCTCAGAGGTCAGATCGCGAAATAAACTTTTGATGCACACATGGCAGGCCAAGACCTACAAAATAATATATACACCATGGGTCTAGGACTTATGGTTGTTGAGATCTAGGGTGATGACGGACAGACAGACAAAACGGGGACAATAGAGCATTTTTTTTCGAAAATGCTCTAAAAAAGTGATAAAGGATTCAAATGAAAAAAATAAAAAAAAAAAAAGGTATTCAAATTTAGATTTAAAAATTTAAACAGCAACAAAAAATTCTTCAAAGCTATCTCTCATCGAAACATATCGTTTTTTGAAAACGTTTTGATAACAAAAGAAATAAATTCAAATAATTTTTGATAACAAAAGAAAAGTATTCAAATCAGTCGGCTTAATAAGATTATTCTAATCCGTGCAGCTGCGTAGGTAAGTCAAGAGAAATAAGGTGCTCTACTCAAAAGCTAGGAATAGATTTGGAAGTTTCCATCAACAATTTTTAGGAGAATATGTTGCAGTGTTGTTAAACTTTCTTTATTTCTTAATCTGTTAGTAGCATTTTTATCCCAAAAACAACGAGCGATAATTTTGAAGTAGCTTGCCTTGACCTGGGGACAGCTACTTTTTCTAAACCTTTATTTACCCTTCCATTTTTTGGCCGACAAAACAGTAGCATCTGGTAATAGAATCGGGAGGGAAAATAAAATAAAATAGAAAAAATCGTTTTTAGCCATACAAATCAAACTAATGTTTTGAGAAAAGAACAATGGACAATATATATATATATATATATATATATATATATATATATATATATATATATATATATATTCTACATTATAAAGCAGCTAAGCTTGTCCGGGTAGTGGGTAGCGTGTGGGGAATCCGTTCTATAAATAAACGACCTCCAGAAATTATAATAAATAAAACAATAGTATTTGATAAAATAATCACGTGACCAGCGAGGTCACGAAAACATAATTCGAAATGGTGTCTTCGATTCGATTTTTCTTTTTTAAAAATCTACAGTTTTAAATAGTTTCTGTGGTTTTTAATTTTGAAATGTAATCCTAAATATTAAATAATAACAATAATTAGGGCTGTACCGGAATCCGATTCCGGTTCCTGTTAAGCCGGATTCCGGCAGTTTTAACAATTCCTGTTCCGATTCCGGTTCCGGTTAAAATATGCCGGATTTAAGCCGGATTTTTTCGTTGTTTGAAATTTATAAGAAATTTTTTTAGCGCAACATAATTTTGAAATATTTAGCGCTATACAATTGAATTAAAACAATAACTTCCTTTGCTTCTTTAAAACTACAGTAACGTCGATCGCTTTTAGTTCTATATGTAAGTACAAATATATTAAAAAGGAAGATTTGAATCGTATTTGGTCTAGTAATACGACACCTTATCTTCCACTACTTTTGATTCCGTGTTTTCTATAAACTATATTTAGCTATCAAAGTTTAACGTCTTTAAAGAGCAGACAACGAGCTATTTTTGGTTGTTTACAGTTTAAAAATAGTTCAATAATTTATTTTTCTGCAAATTTTTTTTTTTAATTTAGTGATTTGGTCACGATTTGGATAAAATTCCTCGCATATTTAGATAAATAACTTGAAGATACATTTTTAATTGAACATTAAAGTGATATTGATTTAGATTTGAAATGCGTTTTAATTTGGGTTTTATGGGAACTAGTCAGATAATGATTTAAAGGAAAGTATGAATGAAATAACAAGGTTTGGTGACGTCACTATGGATAACTAAAGAAAAATGAACTATCGGGTGGTGCTACAGTAGGGGAGAGCGGGGCTAGTTGACATACTTTTTAGAATTTGTCATATTTCTCAGAAACTAATAAAGCAATTTTGATGTAAACTGTATTTTCTGAAAGTTCATTGTTTTACTTACTTACAAAACAACTTAATACATTTGTATCGTATCTTGTTTGGCAATGAAACATATTTATAAAATGATAGTGTGATATGACAACTTGCCCCTCTGGCGGGGCAAGTTGTCATTGTGAAGGGGGCAAGTTGTCATATTTTTTATAAGTCTTAAGTTTTGGTCTAAAAACAAAAATTGATTGGAAAAACTAGAAACTCACAGTGAAGGAAGAAAATAACTTTTATTTTTAATAATGCTACTAACATATGAGCAAAAAAACATATTTTCTTAAAATAAATGACATCACAAATCATCCGAGTTACAATTATGACATATGTAATTGGGCCCTTCTTCTGTGCATTCTTCATGTGCCCAGCTTGTGCACATTAAACATTTTATCCACTTTTCTGAGCTTTTAGAATTAGCCCAGGTGTCTAAACAAATAGTGCAAAAGTTTTCATCTTCTGAAGATGAATCGTTCTTTTTTTTTTCAACTTTCCTTTTCCCTTTCCTTTGCCACTAGCTTGTTTAGCTTTTTTTGGCTGAAACTGTGACTGACGCAAAGCATTTTTGAAAGGTGAATCTGTTAAAACAGAAGAGGTTCTCCTCTTTCTTGAAGATTTCGTTGTTTTTCTGCCTGCCCCCATAGGTAATGGCCGTAGCTTATCTGGTGTTACCATGTCCAAATTTTCCGAAATACCAGAAACTTCATTGTGAGATGTTGAAGGTTCATATTCATGTGAAGGCTCCACAGTAGTGACTTGATTAATAGCTTGTGGCGCTATTGGGGTTTCTATTGGTTCAGGTCGTTCTGTCACAGAACTTGGCAAAAAATCTAACTCTGAAAAAATATCTGGGTTAAATGGATGGATGCCACAGGAAGAAAACCCTTTCAATATGTTCTTGGGTGTTATGCTTAAAGGGAATGCCACCTTTATTACTTCTGGAATGTTATAAATGGTCATAGATTTTCCAGGGTTATTGACCATCCAACTACTAATGGCAACATTTACCGCCTTTTTGAAAGGACCATAAACAGTTCTGTCAAGGGGTTGCAACTTATGAGTACAGTGGGGTGGAAAACTTAGCATGACAATGCCATTAGCTGTAGCATAGTCTAGAGCATTTCTAGACAAATGTGAAAAATGATTATCTAGTAACAGCAAAACTGGGTTCTCTTTTGTAGGTCTTACATTTTTTACAAAATGAAAAAGAAATGTATAAAAAGTGTCCTTTTTCATCCAACACGATGGATTAGCATCTCCGTCACTGCCAGGTGGGGCAGATGTTAAAAAGAAATCTTTAAAATGTACTCGATGTACACATGGCAGGCCAAGACCTACAAAATGATATATACATCATGGGTCTAGGACTTATGGTTGCTGAGATATAGGGCGCTCCTTTATTAATATAGCTTATATAGATCGCGAAATGAACTTTTGCTGCACACATGGCAGGCCAAGACCTACAAAATGATATATACATCATGGGTCTAGGACTTATGGTTGTTGAGATCTAGGGTGATGACGGACAGACAGACAGACAGACAAAACGGGGACAATAGAGCATTTTTTTTCGAAAATGCTCTAAAAACTCTGCACTTGATTTCACGTAAATCGGCTGCACATTTCACGTAAATCGGCTGCGCATTAGATAATCATGCTCAGTTATTATATTTTGTTAACATTGTGTACTTGAGGTTATTGTTCCCTCGATGGATTACTTTTTGATGATGGTTTGTTGGCTATGGCAGCCACATCTTTTGATGTATGAAATGTAGGTCATTTCTGCATATTAGGTAGGTGGCATAAATCAGCACCTAATTAAATTAATTAAATTGATTAGGAAGGGGTTTAACATTACACCTAGATTTCCCGGGCAACGCCGGGCTTAATATCTAATATATATATATATATATATATATATATATATATATATATATATATATATATATATATAGCTGTACCCTGCAAAACTGTTGCATGGAGTTTTATTCCCTTAGGTTTGATCTGCAGGCTAGGTTATTTTTTATTTCGGACATATCTGATTTTTTCATGATTTTTATTACTGTTGTTTACGTTTGATGATTTTAAACTGGAATACTGTTTTATTAATTCTTTACTTTCGATTTATCTTAGAACCCACACCGCTATCATTTATATAGCTATATATTGTTCTTAATCCACCCCTTGCTACTGCACAGGGCACCCCTAAAAGATATAAGATATGGATACACTATGCAGAAGATAGTTTGTTAATTAATAAGAAATTATAGAAGATAATATTAAAATGTTATGAAAAAAGAAGAATGGTACTTATGAAGAAAGATAAAATGCCTTTCACACAGAATGAGTATTTAACGCACCACACTAATATAAGTAGAACTGATAGAATCTATATAAATAATAGCGGCGTGGGTTCAGCGTTAAATCGAAAGTAAAGAATTAATACAATAGTATTCCAGTTTAAAATACAATTATGAAAAAAATCGGATCTGCCCGAAACCGAAAAATAACCTAGCCTACCGATCAGGCCCGTAGCCAGGTCAAAGTAAGCATGGGGTCACCAATACACATCAAAGGGGCACCTTTACTTTTTCTTTATTTTTTCCTCTTTTCTTCTTTTTTAAGCGGGGGGGGGGAACTCCATACCTAGCGGGGGGAGGGGCACGGCCCCCAGTGCCCCCCCCCCCTTTGGCTACGGGGCTGCTACCGATTAAGCATATTAAGGGGATATAACTCTATGCAAAGGTTTTGCAGGGTACAGCTAAGTATACATTATTATTTGACTATTTTATTTTATCTATAAACGCATAACAGTACACTTCTGGTCATTTTTTTTTCAAGCCTGAAATAAGGCTGCATCTATATGAAGATCGATAGACTTACATTCATATATGCATCTATCTATATGAAGATCTTTTTGTCGCAAAAGTCAATGTAGATGTAACGTCTAAAAAAAAAATGAGTGAACAGAAATAAATAAACACGAAAGAAGGTGCGGCTAAACGAGACGAGACGATGAACTAAAATGGATGGATGCGATGGGGGGGGGGGGTCGAGAGATTAAGGTTAAAACCTGATCTTGAACACACACACGCACACACACACACGCACGCACACTCAAGCGGTACAAGAGAAACTTTCAAAACTAAGCCTACAGATTGACACAGAGATGAACATCAACTGCGCCATTTTATAAAGAAATCAAGATTGTGTAGTTTTTTCCCCCCCTCTAAAGAATCGTGTTAAAAACAGCATTTTACACACACACACACACACACACACAAGTGCACAGTGCACAGAAATTATTCCATTCTGCAGGTGTTTGGAGAATGCTGCCCCCCCCCCACCAACCACCACCACCACCACCACCAACCCCACCCCCCTCTATGAAATGAGACCATTTAATGCAGTGCTGTTTTCAAAACGATTCAGCTGTAGAGATATCAGCCTGACCTTCTCCAAGTAAACAAAACTGCAGGGGGTGGGGGGTAATAAAGAACACAGCTTCTATATTATATACATGTATATATATATATATAATAACTGGTTTAGTAGCAATGTCGACGTTACCTTGTCATTAAACACGGTGTTGATACAGTACCACCGAAAAATGGTTCGAGCCGAAATAATATCAAGGTCACTGGGCCAAAGGATTGCTAGCGGCGATCCAGGCGATTAATTTACATCCACCAACAAACCTCTTCAAAACTGACATACCTTTATTATATTGAAGTGTTGAGCTTCTCCGCTATTTTTTTTTTAAAAACTTACTTTTTTAATCGCACTTTTTTTTTTAAAAATTACTTTTTTAATCACACTTTTTAAAAACTTACTTTTTAATCACACTTTTTTAAACTTACTTTTTTAATCACACTTATTTTTAAACTTACTTTTTATCACACTTATGTATTTAATGTATTTATGTTTAATGTATTTTATTTATTTATTTCATTCTCAACCAAATTTTTAAGTCAACATGTCGGCCAAACAGACACAACGCTACCGGATACTTTCTGGCCGGTAAAAGCATGCACTGGATCCCGGTAACTATTTCAATATCGTTCGTTAATGTGATTTGGCTTTTAAAAAATTATATTGTTGTGTACAAGATCTTGTTGGGCCTCTAATTTATCTCCTTCGTTAATAGTTGATAATATGTCCGCATTCTTTAAGATCAACATCCCAACTGCCTCTTGAACACTACGCACCAAATGACACTTGGCGAAAACTCGCACATAGAAACATAGCGCTGCGCTATTCACAAACAAATACACAACAGTGAACACTTTAAATATCCAATCAGTAATAGGAACAATATATTCATAAAAACAAATAATATACGTTTAATCCATTAAATCTATAAAAAAAAGAATCATGGAAAAGTAATAATAAAGTCCAGTCACCAACGGCCCAACACTCGTGAACTACACCTGTCCCATACGATAAATTCTTTTCCGTAGGTTAACTCCCTTCTCCACGTTCACCCACAACCACCTTCCCGCCTTATCTCCTCAACCAAATACAGCCATGCTCCACTGGTCATTCTGGTCACTCAGGTCACTCTCCATTCACTACTTAGATCTCCCAACCTTTCACGATCAAACCCACGCCATGCCATTCAAACACGCTAACTGACACAACACAGTTCTCACAACCACGTATAATATTCTGACAGCAGATATTCTGCTGCGCAACCCACAGACTAATGCACAACAATATCTTTTTGATAAACTATTTTGCTTTTTGCGCCACCTTTGATAGTATGGTGTGCCTGCCACACCAGCCTTGTAGGCGGCTCTAATGCGTGAGATCATTGACCAACCTATTTTGTTAGGGTCTGGTGTAGTCCTATTCAAAAATATGTACAAAGTGGATATTCACAAATATATTATACTAGCTGTTACCCTGCAAAACCTTTGCATAGAGTTATATCCCCTTAGGCATGATCGGTAGGATAGGTTATTTTTTTTTTGGTTTCGGGAAGATCCGATTTTTCGTGATTGTATTTTAAACTGGAATACTGTTGTATTCATTCTTTACTTTCGATCTAACGCAGAACCCAAATCGCTATTATTTTATTAGATAACTTAGAATAAAGTTGGTGGGTTTCATTCATCGTAAAGAACATGTTAGAAAGAAAATATTCAGATCCAATAGTTCTCTGAATGATATTTTAAAGTTTTCACGCATATGCAAAAATATTGTTTGTTTCTTATGTTGATGTTTTATAAATATTTGTTATCGTTACATAGTTTTTTTTTACAATACTGTATTCATTTACATTATGTATTATCCAGGTCGGTGCTTCCATATTCGCCAGCAATGTAGGAGCTCCAATGTTCATTGGTCTGGCCGGTACAGCAGCAGCCAATGGTTTCTCTTGTGCTATATACGAGTGGCACGTGCGTTGTTTTTTATTTATTTATTTATTTATTTTTTATTTTAGTCATGCGCAGGACCTATATAATAGTGATTTCAATATATGTATGGGACCGACCACCCACATATCATGTACAGCAAAAAAAAAACTATAAAAATGTGCCCTCCTTATTATAAAAACAAAGCAAAAAATTCAGACCCTCTTCCCACTTCTTCAACCCCCCCCCCCACCCCCCCCCCCCTCCCACTCCACATCTTCAAAGAAAATTGAAGTATGTTATTTCATTTTTTTAAAATAAAACTAACTGTGGAGAAATAATATAGTCTAAGCTTGATGACGCAATTTGGTAGGCTCCGCCCACCAAAGTATCTATGGCGTCATTCCGCCATCTTGAGTGTAAATATTGGGAACTTTGGTGTATACGTCATTTGGTACAAATGACGTATATTATACCGACAGTTGGGAGCACATGGTTTGTTTGATAAGCGGTCGAGCTCTGTGCATATAGGATGCGGATGCATGTTCTAGTAGAGTCTAGCTTTGGGCATCTATGTAGGTGGATGCATATTTACAGTTTGCTATTGTACTCCTCCTGATTTCACCTTTATGTCAGTTTATGTTCAAGTATTAAATGATTGTTTGATGTTACTTCACTGGAGTTAACTTCGTGATTTGTGTTGTCTGAATTATTACACCTTCTACAAGTATCTTCATTATAAGGACCCGTAACACTAACCCCCCCCCTTCCCGGCAGGCCCGTAGCCAGGTCAAAGTTAGCAGGGGGGCACCAATACCCAGCAAGGGGGCAGTTTTTCTCGTTTTAGTTACTTTTTCTTTATTGTTTCCTCTTTTTCTTTTTTAAGCGGGGGGGGGGGCACTCCACACCTCCAACAAATATTGGATGCGCCAAGGCTCATGCCAGAAGTGAATAAGGAAAAAAAAATTTTTTTTGCCGCCTTTGAAGAAACAGATAGGAAAAAGAATATGAGTGTAATAAAATGATGTTTTCGGGGCAGTTGGGGTCAAGGGTGCACGCAATGTGCGCCTTCCGTTATTAAATCTGCCCTTGGTTCACGCATCAGATAGCATGTGGGCTGTTCTATTTATAATATGTGCATTTTGATATTGATGTGTATACTGGACTGCAATAACAAGATTTTTAGTACAAATATTTTCAGACACTTTTATACTTCTGCTCTATAGGCTATTTATCTACTGATTTAGCTATGTAGGCTATTCATCTACTAATTTTGTTCTATAGACTTTTTATCTACTAATTTAGCTATGTAGGCTATTTATCTACTAATTTTGTTCTATAGGCTTTTTATCTACTAATTTTGTTCTATAGGCTATTTATCTACTAATTTAGCTATGTAGGCTTTTTATCTACTGATTTTGTTCTATAGGCTATTTATTTACTGATTTAGCTATGTAGGCTATTTATCTACTGATTTTGTTCTATAGGCTATTTATCTACTAATTTTGTTCTATAGGCTATTTATTTACTGATTTAGCTATGTAGGCTATTTATCTACTGATTTTGTTCTATAGGCTATTTATCTACTAATTTAGTTATGTAGGCTATTTATCTACTAATTTTGTTCTATAGGCTATTTATCTACTAATTTTGTTCTATAGGCTTTTTATCTACTAATTTTGTTCTATAGGCTATTTATCAACTAATTTTGTTCTATAGGCTATTTATCTACTAATTTAGCTATGTAGGCTATTTATCTACTAATTTTGTTCTATAGGCTTTTTATCTACTAATTTTGTTCTATAGGCTATTTATCTACTAATTTAGCTATGTAGGCTTTTTATCTACTAATTTTGTTCTATAGGCTTTTTATCTACTAATTTTGTTCTATAGGCTATTTATCTACTAATTTAGCTATGTAGGCTTTTTATCTACTGATTTTGTTCTATAGGCTATTTATTTACTGATTTAGCTATGTAGGCTATTTATCTACTGATTTTGTTCTATAGGCTATTTATCTACTAATTTTGTTCTATAGGCTATTTATCTACTAATTTAGTTATGTAGGCTATTTATCTACTAATTTTGTTCTATAGGCTATTTATCTACTGATTTTGTTCTATAGGCTATTTATCTACTAATTTTGTTCTATAGGCTATTTATCTACTGATTTTGTTCTATAGGCTATTTAACTACTGATTTTGTTCTATAGGCTATTTATCTACTGATTTTGTTCTATGGGCTATGTATCTACTAATTTTGTTCTATAGGCTTTTTATCTACTAATTTAGCTATGTAGGCTATTTATCTATTGATTTTGTTCTATAGGCTATTTATCTACTAATTTTGTTCTATAGGCTTTTTATCTACTAATTTTGTTCTATAGGCTATTTATCTACTGATTTTGTTCTATGGGCTATGTATCTACTAATTTTGTTCTATAGGCTTTTTATCTACTAATTTAGCTATGTAGGCTATTTATCTATTGATTTTGTTCTATAGGCTATTTATCTACTAATTTTGTTCTATAGGCTTTTTATCTACTAATTTTGTTCTATAGGCTATTCATCAACTAATTTTGTTCTATAGGCTATTTATCTACTAATTTAGCTATGTAAGCTATTTATCTACTAATTTAGCTATGTAGGCTATTTATCTACTAATTTATTTCTATAGGCTTTTTATCTACTGATTTTGTTCTATAGGCTATTTATCTACTGATTTAGCTATGTAGGCTATTTATCTACTGATAGCTCTAGGATGGGTCTTTGTTCCAGTCTACGTCTCAAGTGGGGTAAGTTTTTAATTTATTAATAGTATCACATTCTATGTATATATTTTATAGTCTTCATGACGTTAAACGTTTATTTGCATATTGCAGTCTTTTTTTATTTTCGTATGTTCCCTCGAGATCTGTCCAACTTTTTTTTAAACTGTCCAGCATGGTCTTACGTTATCATTTACTACAAGAGCCTTGTATTATATATCCAAACAATCAATTTATTTATTTATGTTATTGTACGATCTATATTTTAATCTTGTCAGGCTTTCACGATGCCGGAATATTTAAAGAAAAGATTTGGCGGAGTCAGACTCCGAATCTATCTGACAGTTTTCTGTTTGTTTAGCTACATCATCATAAAAATATCTGTAAGTATCTTTGAATACCAAGGCTTTAAAAAAAAATTTTAAAAGACAAAAATTTTGTACCGGAGATAGCTTATGACCTATTTATTTTCAATGGATTGCCCCCACTTAGAAAGAGAAAATAATTAACAAATGCGGATATACAATCAATGACACATGAATCTTATAGTGAAACTATAGGTATACTGATCTATTGATTTATACGTGAGTGAAGACATTAATTTTTTTTTTTTTTTGTTTCTCTTCTTTCTTTATTTAACAGTCTGAGATTTTCTCTGGTGCCATTTTTATGCGACAGATTTTGGGCTGGAATTTGTATGCCTGTATAGGCATTATTTTGGCGGTAACAGCCCTTTACACCATAGCAGGTTAGATATTAGTTACAGTTTAGGCTATATATGTTTTAAATTTAACTTTATTTTTTACATTCTCAATAGTAAAGGTATTTGATATTTAGTTCGTACTTATTCAAGGTAAACTATGGGGGGAGGGGGAGAGAGTATTTATTACCAACATGTCCTTTAAGTTGTACTACAAGTAAGGGCCGCTTTATCAACTAGACAAAATGGTCACTGTGCCTAGGGCCTATGGACTTTTCAAGGGCCTACGAAAGCCTGAACATAAAGCGAAAACAAGTGCATTCTTGAAAAATATTAAAAAATGAAATCGGGGAGGGCCTACGACTTTGAAAGTGCCTAGGGCCTACGATGACCTTAAAACGGCCCTGCTACAAGTTTCGCCAAATTTCGACATCTGTGTACCCCTTTGTTTTATTTTCGTAACACTGTCGTTTTTACTTTCCTGTTCACCCCCCCCCCCAGCCCCCATTTAATTGTTTTTGCTTTAGCCGGGCATGTTTAACCCGATGTTCTCAGCCCGGTGCAGCGCGACCCCCGCCACACTCCTCGCGTACCCCTTGGAGTTCGCCTACCCCCCCTCCTCCCCAGGCCATATTCTTTGATGTAGTATAAATTTCAATTGTCACTACATTTTTAACAAAGGGAAAAAAAAAGTGCGAAGATAACGAGATTTATTTCAAGATTTCGGTACCTCTGGTATTTCATATTTTTGTATTTGTCCATCAGGAGGTCTGGCAGCTGTCATATACACAGACACACTACAGACGGTCGTGTTACTGGCTGGTGCTGCCATTCTGTTTGTTATCAGTGGGTACAGTATACTTATTGTTTATGTATTAGAAAAATATGTTGTAACAGAAAGGGGCATCTTATAATTCACTTGATGTCTATATGTGTGATCGGGTTGACGTTCATGAGTGTGATCGAAGGAGATATTTTCACTTGCTTGTGTTTAGTGGCTTTTGCATATAGCAGTCTGTCAGTCTATATCTATCATGCTCATGTTCTGTCTGATTATATCAAGTGCTCATGTTTTGGCTGATCATTTCAAGTGCTCATGTTTTTCTAAATATTTTAGTGTATTATTATATCTAATGTGCATTTTATGTTTCATAATATCTATTGTACATGTTATGTCTCATCGTATCTAGTGTACATGTTATGTTTCATCATATCTAGTGTTACATGTTATGTTTCAGCCATGGTTGATGTTGGAGGGTGGAATGAGTTCATGGCACTCTACGCCAATGCAGCCTCCAACTTAACACTAAGCGACCCGGCCAACTACTCCTGTGGACTGCCCAGAAAAGGTTAGTCTCTAAATCAGTGGTCCTCAATCCATGGTACTGAGAGCAATTCAACTGTTTCTCAAGAACAATATCAAGTATACAAATAAGACTGCAAGCAATGTTCACAGCGCTCGTTTCAAGAAGAAAAAAAGAACTTACCATTTTAGTCTATGTCTGCTTCAAAAAGGTTTGGGAAACACTGATCTAGATAGTGACGGGTGTGTTTTGATAAACTTCAGCACAATTGTTTGACTGTCGTAATGTATCATACTGTGTCATACTATGTGATACTGTGTCATACTATTTAATAATGTGTCATACTGTGAAATAGTATGTAATACTGTGTCGTACTGTGAAATACTGTGTCGTAATGTATCATACTGTGTAATTCTGTGTCATACTATGTAATGCTGTTTCGTAATGTATCATACTGTGTCATACTATGTAATACTGTGTCATAATGTATTATACCAATGTAATACTGTGTTATACTGTGTAATACTGTGAAATACTATGTAATACTGTGTCATAATGTGAAATACTATGTAATACTGTGTCATACTGTGAAATACTATGTAATACTGTGTCAAACTATGTAATACTGTCATACTGTGTCACACTGAATATTTCACAGACTACATGCACATCTGGAGAGACGCCACGACGGGAGACATCCCCTGGCCGGGTGCAGTGTTGGGTTTGACCACATTAGGTGTGACCGTTTGGTGCAATGACCAGGTCAGTTCTGTGAAGTATGGATCCCTGCCGTGTTTTATTGTTCTTAGCTTTTTTATTTATGATATCTGAAAGTACCCATTCATGTATTTAATGTGTTTATGCGTGTAATAGTTAATGTAAGTCGCTGTGTGTATGTGTGTATGATTAATCTATGTGTTTATAATTAATATATTTATGTATAACTAATGTTTTTTTTGTATATAATTACTGTATGTGTGTATAATTAATGTATTTGTATATAATTTATGTCTGTCGTATGCTCGCGTAAGTATGTGGGGCCGGGGGGGGGGGAGGTAAGACATCATTTAATTATCGAAATATTTTTTGTTCTAAGAGCAATTTTCAACAATGAAAACAGTTTTGCCTTAAAGATTTTACCGTTTTTCTTGTGGATCATCCCAGGCATGATAAGTCGAGTATTTTATCCAGGTGAGAAGGTCCACATAAGCAAACCCTCTTTCTCTGTGCAGAGAGACGGTACTGTTGATTAGATTACTCTCGATTGTCTTCTTACCTGACGATCTTTTTTTTTTATTTCTCGTCATTTTTTTTTTTTACAATAAAATTTGAAGAAAGCCTAAAAAAAAGTTGTGTTTTTTTTATAAGTAACAAGCATAATAATAAAAATATTTCGTTAAAAAAAACAAAGAATGTATATAATTGTTGAGAGAAGTTCTCTGCTAATTCATAGATGAGATTGCTTGTGCTGATCCAGACACCTGCATGAAAATCTGCGGAAACGCTGCGGGCTGTTCCAACATTGCATATCCACTCTTGGTTCTGAGGAAAATGCCACTAGGTAAATGACTCGCTGGATTCTTGGTGCACAATATTTTCATACTAGCTGTACCCTGCAAAACATTTGCATAGAGTTACATCCCCATAGGCTTGATCGGTAGGCTTGGTTATTTTTTGGTTTCGGGCAGATCCGATTTTTTCATGATTTTATTTTAAAAGTGGAATACTGTTGTATTAATTCTTTACTTTCGATTTAACGCAGAACCCAAATCGCTATTATTCTATTAGATTGAATCAACTTCAGGGATACAGAGGGGATTCGGGGGCTCTAATGAGTAGAGAAGATGAGAACTGTAAAGATTGAGCAATGCATTTATCTTTGATGTTTTTGTTTTCACTAGGCATCGGTAATTTTTTGGGGGGTTTCTAAGAAAAACCACAGTCGAAAGGAAGGAGCTTGATAATTTGGGCCTAAAATCGCCCCCACCACTCCCCGATCAAATAAACACCATTTTACCCAAGTGCCTTTTCTTAAATGCACATATTACTCCTTCTTGTAGCGGAATTGGCTATTAGCAATATAGGCCTGCCAGAATGTGAAACTTCTCCATAGCATTTTAAGAAGAATGAATACATCTTGAGTAGCGATTAGGTTCAGGTAATGAGTACTTTTATAAAAAAAACAGCATATTAAACTTTTTATAGGATTAGGGTAATATAAAAATCCCGACTGTGGTTCACCCTAGCAGAAAGTGTTTTAGAAGGTCTCCTATTTTTGCCTATCATTCTACGGTCTATTACTGTCCAATCAAAACCATAAGGATGATGACAGACTATTGAAAAGGAATATTTCTAAAAGCAAAGTAGCAAACATCTCTTTAACCTTTACATTATATCATCAACTTTAAATAATAGTGTAAGTATCAAAAATTTATTATTAAAAAAATAATTTGATTAATTCTTAGTAATTTTAAAAGCTATCGTGTAATATTTAAACAATTTAAACTCGTTTAAATTTCAACCCAAAGGTTTACGTGGTATCATGTTAGCTGCACTGCTGGCCGCCTTGATGAGTACACTGACCTCTGTATTCAACTCGGCCAGCTCCATGGTAACCATGGATATCTGGAGACGCTTTAGAAGGAGAGCTCCACAGCACGAACTAATGTTAGTTGGCAGAGTTTGTGTCTTGGTACTCATCGGATTGAGGTGAGCAGAATATTTACCTTAACTAGTACTAAATATAAACAAATCATCATCTAAATGGGTGTTGTTGTTGTTGTTGTTGATGATGTTTTGGGATAACGCCACATGCTGTCTTCATTTTTTTTTAAACCAAAGTATAGTGTGGATCCCAATAATGGAGAACTCACAAGGGGGACAACTGTGGACCTACATACAGACAGTCGCATCTTGTGTGACGCCGCCCTGGTGTTGGGTTTTCCTGTTGGCTTTGTTCTGGAAGGGGACAACAGAAGCTGTGAGTTCATTTGCATGCGTTATATTTTGTATAAAAAAATAAATTGACGAAGTTGCTAAAATTCTTTATGAATAAGACGCTTCCAAAGTAATGGACACACCTTAACTTCAGGACCCCCCCCCCCCCAAAAAAAAGAACGTTGTAAAATCAAAACCAGTTTTCTAGGCTCAAAATTTTTTAAAGAAAATAGTTTGTCCTAGACATGGCATTTAACATACATTAAAAGATGAGCAAAGCTATAACAATTTAATTTTGCATTGATTTACCGGGAAAAGTTTATATATATATATATATATATATATATATATATATATATATATATATATATATATATATATATATATATATATATATATATATATATAGATATAGATATAGATATATAGATATATATATATATATATATATATATCCTGTCGGACGGATGGCCGAGTGGTGTAGATACTCGACTATCCACCTGAGTATCCTGGGTTCGATCCTCCGTGAGGCCCATGGAATTTTTCCAAGTGAAATCTGATAAAAAGTCGTCCCACAAGTCCACCCAGCTTTAAATGGGTACCTGACTTAAGTTGGGGAAGTAAAGGCGGATGGGCGTTGTGCTAACCACACAATCAATTCATATGCCGAGGTTATAGAAACAGATGAATTCTACACTTCATCTGCCCCGATGGCCCGTTATGCATATAAGCTGGTTTTTTTTTTCTTTCTGCCCGGCAATCACTACTGACTTTCCCCTCCTTATCGTCTGTCTCACCCAGAGTGCTTCACTACTGTGGTCAACAACTGTCTGGACGTATATTGTTTATTAAACTGTTGTGAATGTAGTAACCGAGCTGCGACTAACACACATGAATAAAAAAAACAAGCAATTAAGCCTGTTCCATTCTGGACACAGGACGTGTTAGCGCATTTTCATGTTATGTATCAGTACGTTTGTTAGCTTTCAGTAAATATTTGTAAATTTTGGAAATGTTTATAAATTCAATTGTGTAATGCATATATCTGTAAAAAAATATTATAAAGACGTTTCTTTATATTTGAAAAAAAAAAATATTTTCTCTTAAATCTAACTACAAGTGGTTTGTGGTTACTGAAATAGGACTCATAATTGAAAACATTCGAAATTGTAGTCATTTAATCGTCCGAAAACTCCGTCAATTGTTGCATAGCTCTGATACTTTCAATTAAACTCAGAACACAAGCTTACTATTTCATTTGATGAGTTTCTTAATAAATCTTGGTGAAACTATGTGCTGCAGTATTTCGCACCAAATGAATGGGTTATTGAACGTACAAGGTGTAAAATAGGGCTATATATATAATATATAAGCCTCTTAGGAGCCCTGAAGCCCGGCCCTCAGAGGTCCTATCGCGAAATGAACTTTTGATGTACACATGGCAGGCCAAGACCTACAAAATGATATATACATCATGGGTCTAGGACTTATGGTTGTTGAGATCTAGGGTGATGACAGACAGACAGACAGACAGACAGACAGACAAAACGGGGACAAAAACTATCTAAAAACTATCGTGAGAAACTCTTATATTGAAATGAAAGTCAGGGAACGTGGTGCTTACAAGTGACGCTTTGCAATACGAGAGTTGAATCCATGGACCGACGAAAAGCCTTGTTTCCGAGAAATCATTACGAAATACGTCCAACGAAATTATTAAATTCAGTTACTTTATTTATATTTGAATTTAAGAATAAAATAGTATTTATTGTATTATTATGCATAAGAATATTTTAGTGCGTATGTGAAGTCCCTGTAAGGATGAGATGAAATCTCTTAGATCTTGTAAACCACTAAGGGGCGGTTTTTATGGTACCCTTCTTTCATCCCCACCAGTGCCGATAGTGCAATGGCCATGGAGGCACCACGGGATTTAAATCGGGAACTTTAGCTCAGACCTGAAAAATTTATTTCATTGATCCTCACTGGAGATCGAACCAAGTACCTACAGGTCGAGCGCTCTACCGCACGACCATCCGTCCCCTATTTAGTGTGTAGAACCAATCATTCTAATTTCGATTATTATTAATATAGGGAATTCCGCTTTCATGTGCAAGTACTTAGGATCATGATCACTTTCCTACAGGGTTGTTAACAATACTAAAAAAAATTATTGGCAATACCAATACCAATACAATTTTAAAACCAGTATTGCAATACCAATACCAATACAATTTTAAAACCAGTATTGCAATACCGATACCAATATTTATTTATTATTGCCAATACCAATACCAATATTTGGGTCATTCGATGAATAAAACGCAAATACGTAATTCATTGCTCTATATCACTTACATCGATAAACGATAACAACATTTTTGGCTGATTTAGATGATGTATTTTTAACCAAATTTTGTTCAATATTTAACACTTGCTTCATCAGTTTCCCTCAAAGCATCCAAAAGTCTTTGACAACATAATAAACTACTATTAAATAAGTCGGCATACCTTAACTTCCTTTAGCAACAAGATTTTTAATATGTATGCTGTACAAATATTGTGAATGAATGGATAAATAGATGGATGGATGGATGAGGCAAATGACTGTCATAGAAAAGCAAATGATACTTAAACAATTAAACATCACACTACAGTAAAAGCAGTCAGACCGAGTCAGTGGATTGCATTACATCTGGAAAACTAACGATGAATTCCAGTAGAGTTCACAGGGTAACGCCACCTAACTAGCAGTTACCACTAAGCCAGGCAAAGAAAAGTAACCATTTCAAAATGCGCACTGCTCAGTCGTGAACGAAGAGGGGAAAATACTCGTCCTACTAATGCAGGGGTCGGGGAACTTTTTTAATCATTACCCCAAAATATTTTTGTGTAAGTTGATATTACCCCATAGCAAATTAAAAATATATACTTTTTACTCACAAAAGTTTCATTTTTACCCCCAAAAATTTCATTTTTACCCTATTTGGGGTAATTTACCCCAGTTCCCCGACCGCTGTCCTAATGAAAACAGCCTTTCAACAGCAGCGCTTGAAGGAAGTCATGTATTCAGGTATATTTATATTTTACGGATATCTGGATAGGCATCCAATGATAAAATACTGTCTGAAGTGTCTGCCAAGTAATTATTAATTTCTTGATGTACATCAGTGATTGTGAAATGCGTCTCTTCAGATGCGAACGCTGCAAATCATCATCCATCCAGTCCAACTTGAATTTGGGATGTACAACGGATGCCCGCTGAGCATCAATGCTGTCAGACATGTTAGCAAGTCTTCTATCGATGGCATTCAAAAGACATGAAGCTAATGGAGAACAAACTACGAGCCGATCATTCTTTCCTTGTTCAAGAAACACTTTTAACTGAGCCTTCATCATGACAAGTGTTGGTAAAAAGGAAACCAAGTCCAATTGATGTCTTTTTTAGTTTCACCCTGCAAAATATCTAGTTCACAGCAAACAGGCTTCATAACAGCAACATACTCTTTAACAAATGTTTTCTGTACAGGCTGTAGTCTTTTGATATCAAGTTCATCACAAAGTTTGTCAACAACTTCCATGTCACTTACACAGAGAATGTTGTAATCTCTGGTGACAGCATCATACATTGAATTCCATCGGGTTTCACCAGGTGTTACCAAAAGCATACCAAGTGATCTGCCTGACAATATTTTGCAAATAACAATAAACACTCAAGAAAATTATTTAATGCAACCGGAAAAAAGCTTGGAAAGAATAGCAAATTCCATAGAAATCAATTTACTTAGAGTACTCACTGGTCAATACTCATTGCCACAGATATCATGTATGATTTCTATTATCATTCATTGCTCAATCTCATTCAAAAATTGCTTGGCAATGTCACTCGCAAGATGGCGACACCAATGAAAAATTTATTATATTCAGCTTTATTCACAACCAATGTTGTAGAGAACTTATTGAATATTGCTTTAAGTATTGGTTAAAAATCAATACCAATATCAAAAATAAGTATTGGCAATACCAATACCAATATCAAATTTCAAGAAGTATTGCAATATCGTACCAATACTTAAAAAAGTATTGGCAATACTGCCAATACCAATACAATATTGCATTATTAACAACCCTGCTTTCCTAGAACATATTATCCTAGTAATCTTAGTTTTGACTGCACAGAGATGTAAGCTGTACATAAAACTTATACAGCATTAATAGCTTTACACAATTTTCCATGTGCAAGTGGATGTAAATGAAAGAAGACATAACGTTGTAATTCAACTTAGTAATAACTATACTGTAATGGTATAGTTATGTGTACTACGCACACAGGTGTGTGTGTATGTTTGGAGCTTGGCCAACCAGGTCAACATTATGTCATGGGGTCAAGATTCTAGATAGTTAAAGAAAATAAATATGATGTTTATTGTAAATTGTATTGTCTAAATGATTGAGAGACAGAGCGATGTGGAATGTTCGAGTTGGATGCAAGTAAATTATATAAAGACGATGTTTAGTTGTTCAGGAGTTCAAGTTCAGTTGAGTTCAGTAGTTCGAGAGTTCAGTTCAATCAATCTAGTCAGTCAAGTCAGTTGAGTACAGAGAGAGAGATAGTATTTGAGTACAGTTTTAGTTAATCAGTTGAGTATATTGTCAATAAGTAATTAGATCAGTCATTGTGTATTATATTGGATTTATTCTATTTATATTTTATTGTGTCGTCAATAAATTATATGAACCATGGACATGAATTGAGTTTCTCATTATAAACCAGTTCATACTACAACATCATTTACATATACTATTGATATCGGTAATATTCTTATCTTGTAAAAATGATACAAATCAATCAAATGTATTCACATTGTTGTTGTAGTTTGTTTTTGGTTGATTCCAGGGGGCGTTCTGGGGCCTGGTCATCAGCAACCTCGCTGGCGTCATAAGAATGGTCCTGGAGTTCACCTACACGGCCCCTATCTGTGGCAGTTTCCAGCCTGACACGAGACCCGCTATTCTAAAAGATGTTCACTTTCTTCATTTTGCGATTATCTTGTCGGGCATCTCCATTATATCTACTGTAGTTATCTCCCTCTTTACCGAAAAGAGACCAGCTGAAAAGGTGAGTACTTTCCCTTTGTTTTTTTTTTTCGAATTGTATTACCTAGTTCAATGATTTACTTAAAATAAGCATCTCTCGTTCAAATGTTAGCTCTGTTTATCTGTTGTGATGAATGTACATATTTCAATTCGCGATATGATATTGGTTCAAACAGCTTCGTCGTGTGACTTGGTGGACACGAAATGACCCTGACGACCCTGAGGAATCAGAATCTGAAGATGACCATGGAGATGATGAAATGATCGAGGAGAGTGACCAATTGAAACGTATGTGGAGTATTATAGTAGAGGACTGTAAAGTATATATATATATATATATATATATATATATATATATATATATATATATACAGGGGCGGATCTAGACAACTTTGACGGGGGGGGGGGCAAAACTTTGACCCCCGGGGGGGGGGCAAAACTGTTTTCATTGTTTTCATTGTTGAAAATTGGTCTTAGAACAAAAAATATTTCGATAATTTAATGATGTATTACCTAAATTTGCGGTAACGCGAGCATGGTCGCCTCTCCCCCCAAATCCGCCCCTGTATATATATATATATATATATATATATATATATATAGGCTTGCCATACGTCCCGGTTTGGCCGGGACAGCCACGGATATACTGGGTTGTCCCGGTGTCCCGCCCGGTTGTTGAAATTGTCCCGGTTTAGATTCAGGGCACAGTTTCTTAGAATAATTGAGCAAAATTATTAGATCAGAGAATAATTAATCTGCTCTTGTGTGATCAGTAACATTTTGGTAAGTAACACAATAATACAAATTTACAGAAGTGAAAAATTGGAGTGATACAACAAGAAGAAAACTGTTTTGTTTTGTAAAAATATCATGTTTGTGTACCATTATGAATAAAATAACAAAGATTATCTATTCTATATTTTAAGTGTTTTTTACATTACTGTTTTCATACCCCCCCCCCGGAACCGATATCCCTAAACCTAAAGTAAAAAAGACAGAACTGTCCCGGTTGGTCCGTGAAAAAATATGGCAACCCTATATATATATATATATATATATATATATATATATATATATATGGAGACAGAGAGGGGGGAACAGACAAATAGACATATAAATATATACTAGGATAGATAGATAGACAGACAGAAAAACAGAAGACAGATAGATAGATATACAGACAGACACAAAAGACAGACAGACAGACAGATAGGTAGATAGATAGATAAATTAAATAGATAGATAGGTAGACAGACAGACAGACAGACAGATAGATAGACAGACAGACAGACAGACAGACAGACAGACAGACAGACAGAGGTGTTTAGGTGGGTAATAATTAAATGTGTCCTAATTAATAACAAAACACAATGTTCTATAGTACACCGCTCTTAATATATCACGACAGGGGCGACGTCAGTCAAGAAGAGAAGGTGGCTCCGTCTAGCGTACGGCTGGTGCTGCGGTGTCGACGATAAGCCCCGGCCCAAAATAACGAACGAGGAGAAAATTCTGATCAAGAGAAAGATGACAGACATCGGGGAAAACCCCAGAGCTAAATTTGTATCAGCGGTGGCAGCCGTCATTGTTGCAGCTGTGACTACATTTTTGTTGGGATTTTTCGCCTAGATATTTTACTTTTTTTTTAAACAACGAAGTTTAAATTGAACATATATCAGAATTCAGTGAAATATACACTGTTTGTTTATTGTTGATGTTTTATAATTCAATACTTGATATTTTAAGATGTAAATAAAGGCAATTATTGTGCATCGAAAGATATGTTGCACTGTATTTGGGGAAGGTTTGGGGGGGGGGATATTTGCATTCATGTAAATCTGTCAGCCTTTATTATACGCGTCATTTTAAATGAAAATGATATTTGTTATCGAATAAATATGTATAAATAAATGATAAACAACATGGCGGTCTTTATTAGCATTACCAGACGTCCTTATGTGTACGGAAGGATGGTTTGTATTTTCGACCCCATTTTACCCTTGTCCTTTCTCAGTTTTGTTGGGTTTTTATTTTTTCGGTACTTTTTCCTTGTCTGTTTTTTTTTTCTCCTCGTACTTTTAACCTCTGCGGGATGGTTGTCATTAGGGAGCGACCGATAATCGGATCGGTATCGGTATCGGACCGATATTGGCACTATCGGTTAATATCGGATCGACCGATTTTTGTAGGGAGCGACCGATAGTCGAACCGATATTGGCACTATGGGTTAACTATCGGACCGGCCGGTTTTGACTGCCGATACATTGTTTGTTTTTTTTTCACAACAGAGTTGCAGAAAAAAAATCCAAGACTTACATGTGGGCGAAGTGTTACGAAATATGACAGGGAAGAGGTGAGCATGGGTTGACATACGTCATTAGCTGTAGCACGAGAAAAACACGTGTTTTGGCATTGTTGTTGATTAAAAAAAATATCGGTATCGGTATCTGTATCGGTAAAAATGCTTGGGAAAAATATCGGTATCGGATTATCGGTAAAAAGGCATATCGGTCGCTCCCTAGTTGTCATAATTATTTTGACGAATAGCTTCAACGCCACAGTGTAAGACATTTCTAGCGAACTGTGCATTACTGGTGAATCTGTGAGATGCCGCATCAGTGGAGTAGCGAGCTTAACTCGCGCCCGGGGCACAATACCCTTTTAGTACCATATAATATTATACGTAAAATATACCATTTGGCGCCCTTTTGTGAGTAGCGCCCGGGGCATGATGACCCCCTAGCTCCCCCTAGCCCCCCCCACTACGCCACTGACAAGGGTGTATGGGATCGACTCACCAAATCAGCCACTCCTACCTACCACTGCACCCGTGCATGGCTTCCAACTATTACCTTGACGAATTATAAAGAAATTTTTTTTTCTAATTTCTTTATTACGCAAACTATATAGAGCTAGTAATAAAAAATTTTAAACTAAATGAGAAAACAGATTTTTCATAGTATTTTATTTTATCTACATTTCTTGCTCAAATATCGAGATCTGGATTTAAAAAAAAAATATCCACATGGACGGTCTTTACTCCCGTATTTTCTTGAACAATCAAACTTACCTTTACAGTTGAAGTAAATCAGTAAGAGAGAAAGGGGAAAGAGTGAATAATCACCCCCACCCCCCAATCCCACGTATGCAGTGGCGTGAGGCGAAGACGCCGCGGGGGTGGTCTGCACAGGGCGTCCTTTACTTTGCTACCATCATTCTCCTCACTGTAGTAATTTTTTTCGGCAGCTGGATGGGGGCCAGCATTTTTAGAGTCCGGTCGTTATATTAACGCCGGTTAAGACACTGCAAATGGGTGTAAGCTAACACCCGAAGCCAAAAAAAAAACATATTAAACTGACAAGGAGAGTTTTTGTTTTGTTTTTGTTTTTTTATACGAAAGAAACAATTAGTTCCTGCAAGCCACTATTTTTAAGAAGTTCTACTTGGGTCAGACCAAGTGAAATTGGTTCAGATTTTAAACATTTGTTGCTCGACCATTGCGGATTTCAATGAAACTTTCACAGAATGATTATTAGCATTTTAGATGAGGAAATCTGAAGTTACAGATGGATTTGATAATTTTTGATAATAATATTTCAACTGAGCACATAAAAAAATTAAAAGCCAAAATAATATAAATTTTATATTAATTTATTCACACATACATCCATAGTAAATACTGAAAAAATCATTAGCATGGTTCTTTTTGTTTTTGAGAAAATGCCTTAAAACAAACAGGCAATTTGCTAAAAACTCGATTTTTAAATTTAGTGTACTTCTCGACATCCGGCCGTAATTTTTACAAAAATTATCAAATCCATCTGTAACTTCAGATTTCCTCATCTAATAGGCTAATAATCATTCTGTGAAAGTTTCATTGAAATCCGAAATGGTCGAGCAACATGCTCATTCCAATTTCACTTGGTCTGACCCACTTTCATTCTTTAAGAGCGAATCCTTTACCCTAAAACCACCAATTCTCGCTTAAATTAATTATAGACCAAATAATTGTAGGGGTGTGGTTTGGGGGTGTCTGCTGTAACAGTTGAGAAACGGTAAATGTTTTAAAAAAATAAGTAAGATAACTCTTCCTTGTCTGTACTTTTGTTGTTTCTCTTTCTAATGATTTTACCCGGAGTGACCCGCCCCTGAAACGAGTTTGAATGGTAGGAAAAATGATTATTATTATTCAATTCACTATCAGGATGAGGTGTTTATCGCTTAGATCCTATAAATCACTGATGGGTTGGTTCTTGTCGTGGATCGCGAAGAGAAAGAGTTTGAGAACCTCTGAAATAAAGAATCAGATTCGATAGCATTGTGTAATGGAAATGGGGGGGGGGTGCTTTAGCAGCCGGGGCATCGAGGGCATATGACAGTGGGGGCCTTTGGCAGCGGAGGTGGGGGAGGCCTTGGCGTTCGCCTATCCATTCGTTTGGCTTTGCACGAAGGAACCTTGGAAATACACCAAGACCTTTGAAAGTTGCCCTACTTAAGATTCGAACCCGACTCAAAACATTACTCATAATCAACCCCTATAATCATCGTCGACACCAGCTGTGGTAAGATAAAGAGAGAAAAAAAAGCATTTTCGTTAGATTACGCCCATGCTTCATTCAATACATTTTGTTATGATGAAAAATGATACCCGTTGAAACACGGACATATATAAATATTTGAACTATGGAGTCACCAGTGTCACAAAGTACTCTGCTCAAGTGAGGTTTCATGGGTATATAGACTAAGTATATCTTTGTCTGGAACTACGCTTCATTGGTATATATACTAAGTACATGAATATCTTTGTCTTAGCATTGGTTCTTACGAGTGGATCATACATGAAGTAATATGGCATCGGTAATTTAGTATATTTATTTCATTTTTCATGCATCCATGTTAAACGATGAGTTAAAAAGGTATATTGAGTGAATTTCTCCTATTCTTCACAATTTTAGTATGTGCTATTATGTTTAGATTGAGTTATATAGCACACCAGATATCGAGATATTTTGAGAATTCATAAATATTCTTTACAATTTTAGTATGTGCTATTATGTTTAGATTGTTATATAGCACACCAGATATCGAGATATTTTGAGAATTCATAAATATTCTTTACAATTTTAGTATGTACTATTATGTTTAGATTGTTATATAGCACACCAGATATCGAGATATTTTGAGAATTCATAACTATTTTGTTGTTTGGTGTTTTTTCTTCTCCCGCATCATACTAACAGATTTTTTTTTGGTCAACAATGTTTTATCAGATCACGTGATTAGAATTAGGGTTAGGGTTAGGATCTAACCACTTCGCTTGTTGAACAAAATTTGCCAAAAGAATAGAACACTACATAGAAAAATGACCGAAACTTTAGACGGTGGGGATTATGCAACGATTGTTGTGTACTTTATTCTTGTGATGGCTGTTGGACTTTGGGTAAGTTGTTAAAGTTGTTATCCTATAAAATCAAATTAAATTTTTTTTAAAATCTGAATAAATAGCAAAAAAAAAAATAAACCTTTTTTAATGTGACTTAATATATTCTATCAACATATTACTTCATTGAGTTGATTGTGGTAAAAACAAAAATAGTTTATGGATATGCATAAGCGACCCTACTGTAAAACCCTTCAAGTATTAACTCGAAAAAAAAATATATGATGCAAAGAGGTTTTCGACAGTTACTTTTGCCTAAGTTCACCAAAATGTGTTTGAGAACCTCTGGCTAAGGCCCATAAATACAAAAGAACGATTATGATAATTTAGTCCATTTACCTTTTTTTTTTCGTTATTATTTTTTTTTCTATTTTATCTTACGGTAATACGTTATGAAAAAAAATGATCGAAACTAATTAAGTTGTGTTTATATTTAGTCAACATTTCGACCAAACAGAAACAGCGCTGCGGGATATTTTCTGGCGGGAAAAGACATGCACTGGTTCCCTGTAAGTAAAATAAAAAATTAACTTAAAGACGTCTGCTCTAAACACGAAATAATATAGACTATATTTCATAAATACTATTTAAAATTGATATTTATACATTTTTTTTAATATACATCATTTGGTTTGAAGATATGATGGCATTAAACCTGTTAAACACCAAATATTTTATAAACTATATGTATTATCCAGGTTGGTGCTTCCATATTTGCCAGCAATGTCGGAGCGCCAATGTTCATTGGTCTGGCCGGTACAGCAGCAGCCAATGGTTTCTCTTGCGCTATATACGAGTGGCACGTGAGTTATAAATTATTCTATCTATAAATATAATGTGTTACTGCCGCAGTTCTCAACATCTGATACGCGCACCCAGAGCCGGATATACAATTTTAGGGGCCTTAGGCCATCAAAAAATTTGAGGTCCCATTTTGATCTGTGTAGGCCTATACTGCTCAACAATTTAGGGCCCCTTATTTCGCGGGGCCCCCTACGCCACGGCCTGGTCGGCCTGTTTGTAAATCCGGCCCAGTGCGCACCCTAAGGGATACGCGTAAGGTTACGCAGGGGCACGCAGCGAGAAATATTTTTTTTAACCACCAAGAGTTTGAAGAAGGTCGAACGTTTTTTTGATTGACTCCATCATTAAACCCACATGACCAAGTGACGCATTAGAAACAGGTTGAGAGCCGTTCAGTGGCGCAGCGAGCTTAATTCGCGCCCGGGACACGATACCCTTTTTAGCGCCGCTCTTTCGAAAACCATATATATATTTATCGCCCCTTTGTGAGTAGCGCCCGAGGCATGATGCCCCCCCCCCATTGCCCACCCATAGCTACGAAACTGGAACAGCTGTACTTCTGTGATAAAGTATGGTGACGCAATGTATTGCCTACATCTTATTTAACATACTTTGCCTCCCACAGGCCATTTACCTGCTGATAGCCCTCGGCTGGATTTTCGTTCCAGTCTATGTATCAAGTGGTGTAAGTTGCTCACTCACCTTATCAATCTCACTTAAATTATTGATAGATTATTCACTAAGTCACATATGTTAGTCTAATTTAAAATAGCTTTGTCTCAATACAAAACAGATGAGTCTAATTTCAAAATAGATTAGTCTCATTACAAAATAGATTAGTCTCATTTCAAAATAGATAAGTCTTATTTCAAAATATATTAGTCTCACTTCAAAATAGATTAGTCTCATTTCAAAATAGATTAGTGTCATTTCAAAATAGATTAGTCTCATTTCAAAAATAGATTAGTCTCATTTCAAAAATAGATTAGTCTAATTTCAAAAATAGATTAGTATCATTTTCAAAAATAGATTGGTCTCATTTCAAAAATACATTAGTCTCACTTCAAAATAGATTAGTCTCATTTCAAAATAGATTAGTGTCATTTCAAAATAGATTAGTCTCATTTCAAAATAGATTAGTGTCATTTCAAAATAGATTAGTCTCATTTCAAAATAGATTAGTCTCATTTCAAAAATAGATTAGTCTCATTTCAAAAATAGATTAGTCTAATTTCAAAAATAGATTAGTATCATTTTCAAAAATAGATTGGTTCTCATTTCAAAAATACATTAGTCTCACTTCAAAATAGATTAGTCTCATTTCAAAATAGATTAGTCTCATTTCAAAATAGATTAGTCTCAAATGAACTAAATCTACTATGCCTTTAGTTTGTTTGTTTCCTTGCTTCACTCTAGGCTTTCACTATGCCAGAATATTTGAAAAAAAGATTTGGTGGCGTTAGGCTAAGAATTTTCCTCTCCGTATTTGCCCTGTTTATCTACGTCATGATCAAAATATCTGTAAGTAAGAACTTTCGAAGTAGTTCTCTCCTATTTAATTTTATTTATTCTTATAAAAAAATCCTACAATCTGAAACTGAGTTAGGCGATGCTGTAAACAATCGTTTCCTTCATACACTCATTGTTATTTCATATAAGCCTATTGTTTGACTTTTTTCTAAAAAAAAATCATGTCTTAACATAACATTACAGTCCGAGATTTTCTCTGGAGCCATTTTCATGCAGCAAATTTTGGGTTGGAACCTGTACGCCTGTATCGCCATCATCTTGGCCGTAACTGCTATATATACTGTAGCTGGTAAGTCATTTTAAGGTATACTTGATTACTTAGTAAATGTAACACATTATAAACTTGTTGTTTTTTTTTTGCTTTATAATTACTACTCCATTTATCAATACTTTATACCTGCAATGGCTTTGTGCATCGCATTCATGTTTTTCATATAGTTCAAAATACTAAAATGTCAAAACAGGTGACACACTATAGTCAATTTAAAAATATGCAATGAAAAACAAAATTAGCCCTACCAAGCATGGGCGTCGCTAGGAATTTTTCCAGGGGGAGGGGCAAAAATTTTCCGGGGGGGGGGGGCAAATAACTTTATGACATTTTTTCAAAATGTAGGGGGGGGGGTAAATACCCCCCTTGCCCCCCCCCCCATGAATACGCCCATGCTACCAAGAGACATTTGAGACTCTAGGAACTGTAGATGGTTATCGCCGGTCTATTTTTGTATGGAATATCTGTTTGTCTATCTTTACTGCTTAAGAGGCTTTGTCCTAACTAATACAGTTTTCACTTTTTATATTACACAAAAAAAAAATAAACTGGCACAATTTTTTTGTTTTAAGAACTATCGACAAAGACTCTGATGCTCCATTTAAACTAAATACCAATCAGAAACAAAGATGGTAGTGCTGGTTGCCATTCAGAAACAAAGATGGTAGTATTGGTTGCCATTCAGAAACAAAGATGGTAGTATTGGTTTATAATTTATTGCTCTCGTTTTATAAACTTTTGTTTAGGTGGTCTGGCTGCGGTCATATACACAGATACTCTTCAAACCATCATTCTTCTGATTGGAGCGGCCATTTTATTTGTCATCAGTGAGTAGATTATACTTAATCGATTTTCTTCAGATCGATGAAATTAAATTATTTTAAACCCATTGATTACTAATAATTATTTTGTTTAGATGTGGGAAAAAAATAAAAAGAACTAAATCAAATTCCATATTTAAAAAAAAAACCAACAGAATGTTTGGATGCATTCAGTGTCGTTTATACAGTTTGGGAACAGTAAGCAAGGGCACATTTGCACATGTGCATTTGGGGAGCCTAAAGGTATATTATGGAGGTCACGGGCAAAAATGCTGCAATGACATTGCCTATAAATATCGAACCCTTAAAAAAATCTTTTAAAATTCGGGCCTTCTTTGACGACCCCTAAATATTAAATCATTTTAGTCCGGTGCCCCCGACAAGGGCTCAGTGAGGAAACCGAGGGGGGGGGGGGCAGGAATCCGCCTATTTTGCCTTGCCATAAACTAGCCATAAACTAGCCATAAACTCGCCTCAGGTTACGTTGGTCAGCAAAAAACTAGATTGTTGTTCTATTGTGCATAAAGAATATTGATTTGATAAAGAAGAATTGATTAGAACACCAGTGGCCTTGTGATTCTTCCCAATTATAAAAATTAAAATATATATATATATATATATATATATATATATATTACAGTCCACGGTAAATACATCTGTTAAATGATACTGTCACGTTGAGTCAATAAGGGAAGCCGGTGCTTGCACTGACATATACAAACCCAAGGAACTTTCACTGTGCTCGTAACAACATTTGTCACTTATGAACTGGTCCCTGTGTGCAACATAAGTGTCCCGTCACCCGATTAACAACAATAGTCGGGGGGGGGAGAGGGAGGGGAGGGGGGGTCACATAATAAAGCTAAAAAACAATTTGTACCCCTTTCCCATTTCCCCCATTATAACACTATATAAGAACCACCACCACCACCACCACCACCACCTTAATTAAATAACAACGATGACCATCGTGGGGGGGGGGGAAATTTAAGAAATATAAATATTTATTTATCAAACCCCCTCCCGCCCCAGTGGCGTAGCGAGCTTAACTTTTGAACGCCCCCCACCCATGATGCTCCCACCCATGATGCCCCCCCTCACTACGCCACTGCCCAGCCCATAATATAATATGTGAACGGTCCTAGACTGATGATAACTTCTCCAACTTTTCGGTTATCGTCCGACTTTTTTTTTCTTTTTTTTTTTTTGTAAAAAAAATACAGTATCTTTGTAGGCACGACAAGCTCAAACATGATAAATGATCCATTTCTTTACACTGCAAATCCCATAGGATATCACGATTCAACGACAACAGCCCTGGACAGCTTCTAATCGTTTCCATAATTCGTATGTCGTCTGCTATAAATCTGCAGAGAACACTATAACATGATGTATTCGCCCCCCCAGGGCCCCGCGCACTGCCCCCTCCCCCTCTCCCTCCCCCCCCTCCCACACACACAGCCACTTCTGTTAATATCAGGATTTCGCTTTTCCAATGGTTTTCATTACAAATGTTTTGATTTATATACAATTGAACCGTTAAATGGATTCTTAATCGAAATGTGATATAAAAAGTAAATCTTAACTGTATAAATAATCTATAAAAGATAAAATGCCATTACTTACTGCTGACCTAGTTTTGGCTCAGTTTGTGGTCGTAATTGGAAAACACAAACTTTGACCTGAAATGAACATATTATTTATTATATGAGACATTAATTTAGTAAAATGTTCCGTGTTATTACGTTACATGAGCCTATTATTGCAGCACTAGTTGATGTCGGTGGCTGGAAGGAGTTCATGACGCAATATGCACGTGCAGCTTCCAACCTGACACTGGGTGACCCGGCCAACTATTCATGTGGAATGCCCAGGAAAGGTCAGTTTTGTGATTTATTTATCACTATATATATATTACTTTTGGACAGACTGACAAACAGACCGACAAACAGACATACAAGAACAGGCAGACAGACAGATAGATAGATAGATAGATAGATAGATAGATAGATAGATAGATAGATAGATAGATAGATAGATAGATAGATAGATAGATAGATAGATAGATAGATAGATAGATAGATAGATAGATAGATAGATAGATAGATAGATAGATAGATAGATAGATAGATAGATAGATAGATAGATAGGTAGGTAGGTAGGTAGGTAGGTAGGTAGGTAGGTAAGTAGGTAGATTAGACAGATAGATAGATAGATAGATAGATAGATAGATAGATAGATAGATAGATAGATAGATAGATAGATAGATAGATAGATAGATAGATAGATAGATAGATAGATAGATAGATAGATAGATAGATAGATTACTATTTTGACATGCATTTCAAAAGATTACATGCACATCTGGAGAGATGCGGTGACCGGGGATATTCCTTGGCCAGGTGCAGTCTTTGGTTTGACCACTCTGGGCTTGTGGAACTGGTGCAATGATCAGGTGAGAGGACCACTGGGTGTGCCTGTGTGTCCAGCTTGAGAAAAAGAAAGTGGGTTTGGAATTTCCTTCAGTTGTCACATGGTAGTTAATTGGACCCTTTCATTTTTATGTGGCTTACAGCAGTGATATTTTCAATCTTCAAATTATTTTGTGACCAAGGCGTACACTGTTGATGTAGATTTGTTGTAGAAAGATTTTCAATTCTTCAAGCCAGGTCCGGCCTTAGGCCGATTCGACCGATTGCTCCAAATCGGGCCCCGCGCTTGGCTTAGCTAATAAATAGTAATAGTTGTTATTGTAACAAAAATTAGAAGAGGGGCCTCGGCCTCGCAAGCATCCGTTAAATTGGGCCCCGCGATTTGTAAGGCCGGCCCTGCTTCAAGCTGCATATACTTTATCATCGTATTCAAATTTTACAACAATATTGTTTTTATTGTTCATAACTCTATCAGCTTCTCTATTGTATATTATATATAGTTTTTAATTACTTTCAATGATATTCTGGCTACCAATCAAAGTTGTTGTTTTTTTTAATTTTGTTGAGAATGAAGAAAAACAGTTTTTTTTTGTCCAACAGATTATGGTCCAACGATGTCTGTCAGCTAAAAACATCAGCCACAGTAAAGGTGGAACGGTATTCGCTGCGGGCTTGAAGATCTTCCCGTTTTTCTTATGGATTGTTCCAGGCATGATTAGCCGAGTTTTATTTCCAGGTTAGACAACTCTCCCACCCATTCTCCCACTATACCCATCTATCTCTGCTAGCAGTGGGAGCCTTATGCGAGTTTCGACAAGGGCATTCATCCCGGGGCCCCAAACCTGAAGGTGTCCCCTGCCTTCGGTCCCAATAAGACACTAGACCAGGGCCCCTGCGTAGGCCTACTGCTAAGGCCACCATTGCTGCTAGTTTCTTCTTTCTATAGTTTAAAATATCAATATGAAAATGAAATTATAATCTATCAACGTTGTATATTCAGATGAAATCGCCTGTTCAAACCCTCATTCCTGTATCAAAGTTTGCGGTAACTCAGCTGGATGTTCCAACATCGCTTATCCGCTCTTAGTTCTTCGTAGAATGCCACAAGGTAAGCCTCCATTCACTGTGCTTATTTTTTTTTTGTTTATCCTAAATATTTTTTTTTAATTTATATGTACGTTTTTGCCCTTCCCTTCACTCCAAAGGTTTACGTGGCATCATGTTAGCTGCACTGCTGGCCGCCTTGATGAGCACACTGACCTCTGTATTCAACTCGGCCAGCTCCATGGTTACCATGGATATCTGGAGACGCTTTAGAAGGAGAGCTCCACAGCAGGAACTTATGATAGTTGGCAGAGTTTGTATCCTGTTCCTCATTGGACTGAGGTCTGAAAGTTGTCTTTCTTTATATATAATGTTTTTATATAGATGTTAAAAAGTATATATTGTATGCCCTTGAATAAAAAAAATAATGGTGAAACTTAAATGTAAACCTCATTTTAATAAAAATATCATTAAATCAGGTAATACAATTCAAATAAATATATATATATATATATATATATATATATATATATATATATATTTATATAAAATAATGTGATGACAACAGTACTTAGTAGAATGTAATCATTTATTTATGCCAGTGTTGTATGGATCCCCATAATGGAGAGTTCTCAAGGGGGACAACTGTGGACATACTTACAGACAATCTCATCTTGTATATCACCTCCGTGGTGCTGGGTTTTCTTACTGGCTCTCTTCTGGAAAGGAACAACTGAAGCTGTGAATATATTATTTTGCTTTTTTTTTTTTTTCATTTTTTTTTATTCGCTACATAACTAGAAGTGAAATTGGCATCTGTTATTGTCGTAAAAACAAATAAACAATATTTGACCTTTCAACTTTAGGGAGCTTTCTGGGGGCTTGTCATCAGCACAGTAGTTGGACTGACAAGGATGGTTCTAGAGTTTGTGTACACCTCCCCTAACTGTGGCAGTTTTGAAGTAGACAGGAGGCCGAGTGTTTTGAAAGAAATTCATTTTCTGCATTTTGCTATAATCCTCTCCGGAGTGTCCATCATTTCCACTGTAGTTATTTCCCTTTTCACTGAAAAACGACCACCAGAAAAAGTAAGCTACTTCCCTTGATGTTTTTTATTTCTTAAAGTAAATGTCTTCTTCTGATATCATAATATTATTATTTGTTTACTCTTGAACCAATTTACCCAGCTCCGACGTGTTACGTGGTGGACACGGAATGACCCAATGGCCCCCGAGGAAACTGACTCTGATGATGATTTAGGAGCTGAAGATGAAACTCATGAAGCTAATAACAATCAAGGTTGCCGGACATATTTGTTATTTTATTATTTTTAATTTGGTCATATACATAAATGAGAGAGGCAGACAGACTGATAGAGGAGGTGGATACGTGGGTGGATGCTGGCTAATGGATGAATAGAAAGATGGATAGAAATTACAAGTTTTCTCTTATTCACAACTTAATCACAACCTTTGTCAGGAATAAGCAAACTAGATGAATATGGCGCACAATCATTATAGACCCACAACCTACTTTGGATATTGATAGGGAAACCCTGTTAAGGTACTTGATGGGGCCGCCCCTGTATATATATATATATATATATATATATATATATATATATGTATATCAAAATTAAGTACAGGTTTTTGCCCCCTCACTCAAAGAGATGATTTCAAGTCAAACTCCTTCATTTCCTGAAATTTATACTTTCAAAAAATTAAAAAATGTGATTTTTATAATGCTTTGCAGAATAAATGAAATCTCTGGCTGGGCCCCCACCCCCCAAATTGCGGGCCCTTTGCTGATAGATAGTTCACCTATCCATAAGAACATTGAAAGACATCAGGGTCTGCACCAGAATAATCTTGAACCCCTAGCAATATACCCCTAATGGGACCCTTCCGATTATACACAAACATTGACTGTACTCAATTGGTTCGCATAATATTACATTAATGAGAATATTTCAATTATGTTGATTCACGAAACAATAGCTTTGAATTGTCTTTTTCTCCCCAGATACAAAGTCAGAGAAGAAACGAAGCTGCTGTCGTGTGATGTATAACTGGCTGTGTGGTATAGACAACAAACCTAAAGCGAAGCTAACACTTGAGGAAAAAATTCTCATCAAAAGGAAAATGACAGATATTGGTGAAAATCCTCAAGCCAAGTTTGTTTCTGCCATTGCAGCTATCATAGTGGCAACAGTAACAACATTTTTGTTTGGATTTTTCTATTAGCTGATTTTATCTTAAGGAGGATGTCACAACTAAGGGAAGAAAAAACACTTATGAATTAATATTAACAGCATAATTGGCCAAAAAAAAAATGGAACTTATCTATTTTAAAACATATTAGATATATAGTAAACTGTAATTTCTGTCACAGTCGATATCTTAAAATATTATGGATTCAATTTATTGATTTTTCTTTAATTTTTCTAAAAGTGTCATTAAAATATTGATAAATTCCATCCGGTTTTTTTTTTTTGTTTTTTTTTTCATATTCCTCTAAAAATATGTTTGTAATTGTTGATAGTTTTATCTAACTTAGATTAAACTAGCTAGTGTCTTTCTTTAAGGCACTTTTAAGTGATATATTTTCTTGAAATTTTACATGCATGTTCTTGCTCCATAATAATGCATGATTTAATAAATAATTTTGCAAATAATTTGATTATATTTTTGTTATTTTTAACATATGAGTAAAAAATAATTTTATAACTATTTAATGGACCCACAGATTAAAGGGACCTAGCCGTGTTAACTATGACAAACGGCATTAATAAATGGGTTACTTCCCTTGCATCAATAGTACTACTCGTTTCAGATCGTTATATATGGTAGGTCAAAGCAGCAGTACACATAACGTGCATTGCAAAGTCTAGAAGAAAAAAAAATGTATCGTGCATTGTTTATATTACATATATTATCAAGGTTAGGTAAATTAAAATTATTTTTTTATGGTAAATAAAAAGTATGCATCGATTTAAAGGTATGTTATCTAAGTTACTGTTCTTGATGTACTTAATGTGCCTGTGTGTCTAGTACTAATGAGTTTTTTTTTAATAAACAACAAAAGTATAAAATTATTACCTAATCTACATTCTAAAATAATATCTGCTACAAGTGCACGAATCATAATCAATTATGTATTTTTTATATGAAATAAAAAAACTATCATGCAAAGTAATCATTAAGAATGTATGCACAGCTTATAAATTATAAGGTATGGTTTACAGATAATTATTACGTAATTTCAATGCAACAGTTCTCATTAAAATGTATTGTTATTACTGCTGCAAATCATTATTAATATACATTTTATGTATTTCTGAGATGACATTTTTTCTTTCATAATAGATTTAAAAATCCAATAGTTTGTAAGTCTTTGAAGAAAGCAATAGTTTTATTGTCTTTTTTTGCTTTTTTTTTTTTTTGTTTTTAATTAATGAATATTTTTTTAGCAATAATCATATAGAAATTTTAAAAAAACCAGGCTTTCACAAGACAAAATAACACACTAGTACTACATACAGTAAATTCCAAAGAATTTTATTTATACTTTATTTAAAGGCAGCTGATACAGCCAAATACAATGTTGTTGTTTTATATTTGATGGATTTCTTCTGTATATTATTTTATAGAAGCAATCCCTCATTGTCACTCAGTGATACCAAATTTTTAATTGAAATAAAATAGTTGTGTTTTTATATTTACATATTTACAATATAATTATCTAAAAATATTGGTAAAAAAATAGAATCCATTGACAGCAAAAAAAAAACCATTAAAGCTACACCAAAAAATTCAAAGCAATGTATACAACACTGGTTTCTACAAAACTAAAGTATCCTTAAACAAGTCACTAAAAAAGGATAAAAAAAATGAACACTTATTTAAAATAACATATTTTAATCATCATTTGGAGTTTAATAAAATAACAAACATTTTACATTTATTCAATGCCAGAATATCTATAAGTATTCAGAATAAAATCATTGGGAAGATAAAATAGTCTGTCGATCTTTAAAGAATAGATAAATAAAATTATTACTACATGTATTCATCGTTTTCACCGGACACCATCCTCCCATTCCTGTGTGCACTAATGGTTTGAATAGCCAACCCAGAAGTCTGTTTAATTATGGTACTGACGTCTTCAAGTTCTTTGATTTGAAAGAATGTGAACAAGATGGGCTACAGTGCATTAAATTTTTACACACAATTTACTGCACAGCTCCAGCTAAGTCTACATCAGAGGGTTAAGAGTAAAGAAGGCATTCTTACCTCCATTTTTGATACACTTCATAAATGTAGGTTAATGTTAATGTAGAATGCATAGTAAAAAATATAAATGAATGTTACAGGTAAGTTATAGAGGCTTGTAAAAAAAAATATAAATAGGAAAACAATAGGCTAAGTGGTTTTGATAGAAATGTTCAATGACTCATTACTTTCCACCATTACATAAATGTAAAGAAATTACTATCTTACCAACAATATTCTGATGAATATTAAACTGATCTAGCAATTTTATGCTGGTGGCCATATCTCTTTATAGAATTGTGAACAAAAATGAACACTTCAGTAAAAAATATAATTTTAAAAAAAAACACAAAAACTGTAATAAAAGTTGATTATTGAAACACATGTTTAACACTAATAAAAAACTTTCACATTTTTAGAGCTAAGCTTAGTACTTGTATAAACTTATCGTGGATAATTATAGTGCATGTTTTAAGTGCTTGATAAAACTTAATTAAATTTCTCCTATAAGCTAAATTACCACTATATGAGAAATTCACTATTTTGTAAT
>JAGDYQ010000048.1:3554440-3572925 GCA_021962125.1 Bulinus truncatus | reverse complement strand
TGTATTACTTCGTTCAGTTACGTATTGCTATTAATTAGATCATGGTTCCTGACAAAAAAATTGCTCCGCTCTCCTTGTAACGAGTGTGACTGTTAACGGTCCCATAAGACAGGTTAGGACATCTTGAGTTGTATGATGGCCCGGAAAATAGTTTACTTTTAAAGACCTTCACATTTAAAAAAGAATATTAGTATAACATTACTGCGTAGCGTGCGGGGGAGGGGCCGGGCCCCCCTACGTTTTGTCTGGCCCCCTCTGCTTATTTGTTTTACTAAGTAAAATCTATTACCTGCCCTCCCCCGCTATTGCCTGGCCCCTACTGTAGAATTTTCACGCTACGGGGCTCCATAAGGCATACATACACCCCCATCCAGATCAGTATGTAAATGTAACTCTTCCATGCATTTTGTGCGGTTCCCAATTAGCCAGTTTTTTATATTATTTTATTACTTTTTTTTGCGCTAAATTCTAACAAATTGACTAAGTTGACGTTCTTAAAGTACTTTTTTTTTTTTTTACTAATTAAACAACAAACAACCACAGAAAGGGGATATCATAGAGCTCAAGCGTGTTCATCTCTGACATGTGACTGGAATATATTGTAAAAGATAGTTTACTGCCACGTTTATTATTATGAATATATTTATTTGATTTCTATCCACAGTTCAGTTATGCATCTTCTTTGCGCTGAAATGCCAGATAATCGCGAGTGCAAACTGGCAACTAATATGGCCAACAATCTGCTGCTACCATACGACACGAATCCCTGGCAACTCAATCAGATGCCCGATGATTTCTCATGAAGTTGGGCTATTTAGAGAGAAACAAAGTTTCGTAAAATACGATGTTAAAATAAAAGGCGGGATGAATTACACAGACAGAGAATTTAATAAATGTTTCATTTACCATGTCACTTATTGTGTTTGTGTTTTTTTTTGTTATTTTCTATGTGTAAAATTTTAAATGTTTTTATCGAATGGATGTTACTGAAATGTGCAACAGGGACTGCATGGGATTGTTGCAAAAAAAGACATCTTTTCATCGTGACATCGTGGCAAAGTGACATCGTGACATCATAGTAGACTCACACAACGTGGTAAAACGAGCATCGTGGTAGATTGATATAGTGACAGAGTGACATTGTCGTAAATTGACATCGAGGTAGAATGACATTATGACAGAGTGAAATCGATTTTGACTGACCCCCATAGTTCAGTTGTATAATGTAACATCGTGTAGGACTGACTTCATTGTGGACTGACAACATGTTGGACTGACATCGTGGTGGACTTACATCGTGGTGGACTGACATCATGTTGAACTGACATCGAGGTGGACTTACATCGTGGTGGACTGACATCATGTTGAACTGACATCGTGGTGGACTGACATCATGTTGGACTGACATCGTGGTGGACTGAAGTGGTGGATTGACATCGTGGTGGACTGACATCATGGTGTACTGACATCGTGAAATGACATCGTGGTGGACTCATATCATGGTGGACTGACGTCGTGGTGGACTGACATTATGGTGGACTGACATCGTGGTGGACTGACATCATTGTGGACTGACATTATAGAGAATGCCATTGTGACAGAGTCGTGGTAGAGCGCGATTGACTACCAATGTCAATGCTGATATATATATATATATATATATATATATTAGGGCTGTACCGGATTGTAATTTTTAGATCCTGCAGGATCGGCATCGGAATCGGATTTAATATTTGAATCCTGCCGGAATCGGAACAGAACCGGATTTTACCGAATTAAATAGTAATTTTCCGAACAAAGTAGTAATTTCTCGCCTAACATAAAAACGATATAAGAATGAAAAATATAATACAAATTTAGTTTTTAAGTTCCAGATAGCAAAAAACAGTACTAACCATTTAAATCTTGAACACTGTGACTAAAACCCCTTCCCCAATCTTGAGTTAAGAAAGATAACTCTGTCAAAATAACAGGTTCTTTGTTTTAAAAATTTATTTTAATAAAGCTGTACCTAATTTAACTTGATTTCTATTACAATCAATTTGAATCAAACAAAGAGATGGGTAACATATCTTAGAAAGTATAATAAACATATTTATTAACAAGCCAATTAAAATATATTGATATACTTTGGCACCACTGATCCTTTTTCTTTAGTTTTTTCCATAGTATTGGCGATATTGAACCATTATTTGTTCAATTTCATACTTTCATTTAAACCATTATCTGACTATTTTCCATAAAAACGCAAATTAAAATGCATCTGAAATCTAAATCAATATCACTTTAATGTTCAGTTAAAAATGTAGTAGTAGTAAGCAAACCGTCCATCTCGAAAAATGATGGTAGCGCTCTATGTTAGTCATCTAGTCGTGTTTTGAGAGCAGGTTCTTGAATGACTCAGCAGACCGATCCTGGACTGACAGACTCTTCCGCAGTGGCCACAAATGAAACTGGATGGAGATCGAGAAGAAGACCTGTCTTTCTGCCGTGCGATCTTCCTTCTCTGTCTTTTGATCTCTGCTGTTGGTTCACTCATTGTTTCACCGTACTTTGTGAACAGCCTGTCGCCACCCGTTCCGGTCGTTGGCGAGCTGTTCCCAATTGTCGAGCTGATGCCGGTCAATTTGAGGTCGCGTTTGAAGACATCGCCAGATGTACCGGTGCGGGCGACCAACGGGGCGGATGCCCTGTAGCGAGCTCGCCATATAAGCTGGTCCTTTGGTATGCGTCCATCTTGCATTCGATGTACATGACCCAGCCAACTTTTTCAGACGTCTTTGGCACGAAGGAAGTGTAATATACTAAGTGAGCTGGCTTGTTTGAGTACAGCAGTGTTGATGATTTTGTCTTGCCATCTGATGCCAAGAATGCATCGGAGGCAGCGGAGGTGGAAGCTCTCGAGACGATTTTCCTGTTTGGTATAGGTAGTCCAGGTTTCGCTGCCATACAGTAGAGTGCTGAGAACACATGCCTGGTATACCTTGAACTTGGTGTTCAGAGTCAATTTGTTGTTGGACCATACTCGTTTGCTTAGTCTGGCCATGACGCTGGTTGCTTTGGCAAGCCTCTTGTCAATCTCGTCATCCAGGGACAAACTGTTTGTGATGGTGGAGCCCAGGTATGTGAACTTGTCGGTGACCTCCAGACATAAAAAAGTTTCTTCAAGTTATTTATCTAAATATGCGAGGAATTTTATCCAAATCGTTGACAAGAATCCTATAGAATTAAAAAATGTGCAGAAAAAATAAGTCTATTGAACTTTTTTAAAACTGAAACACCCAAAAATAGATCGTTGTCTGCTCTTCCAAAAAGAGTTAAACTTTGATAGCTAAATATAGTTTATAGAGAACACTGGAATCAAAAAGTAGCGGAAGATAAGGTGTCGTATTACTAGACCAGGGTCGAGCAGCTTTCTTTAAGACGGAAAATTAAGTTATAAGTTACAATTTTCTCAATTTTAAAGAGTCCTTCGACTAAATTGATTGTTGTTTTCCAAGCATATTCATATTAAAGGTATTTGATTAGGCCGCAATTTGACGCATCGAAAAGCGCACAACTGACATATGAAAGGAGCCCCATGCGGCTCACGAGGGCGCAATGTTGCCGAACCCTGTACTAGAACTATATACGATTCAAATCTTTACCTTATTAACCATTTGTACTTACATATGAGAGACTAAAGAAAGCGATCGACGTTATTGTGTAGTTTTTTAAAAAGCAAAGGAAGTTATTGTTTTTAATTTAATTGTATAGCGCTAAATATTTCTAAAATTATGTTGCGCTAGAAAAAAAAGTCTTACAAATTTCAAACAACAAGAAATCCGGCATAAATCCGGCTGGACAATTTAACCGGAGCCGGAATCGGAACCGGATTTGTTAGAAACTGCCGGAATCCGGCTAACAGTAACCGGAATCGGATTCCATTTTAGTATACCCTAATATATATATATATATATATATATATATATATATATATGTATATATATATACACGTACATATAAATATACATCACTAAAAGTGTATTCGCAAATTCAAAAAAAACCCAACTCTATTGTCAGGATAAATTAGGACTACGAATGTGCTGCAAGTAAATTTAGAACTTGACATAAGTCTTTAAGATAACGATCTGGACTGTCCGATTTAGAACAATAGACACTACCAGCAGATGTCGAGGTTCAGTTACTAATCAGGTAATAATGTGCAGTCCACTGACACATCTCAGTCGTTACACCAAGGTAATTTTCTTCTTCAGCATAATATTATATTCTCATTACATTAATTTAAGACCTAAAAATAGAGCTCTTTAAAGGATATTTAAAAAAAAAGGATTAATTAATGCTTTTTAGTTATTAATACATACTTTTTAGAGCATTTTCGAAAAAAAATGCTCTATTGTCCCCGTTTTGTCTGTCTGTCTGTCTGTCTGTCTGTCCGTCATCACCCTAGATCTCAACAAGTCCTAGACCCATGATGTATATATCATTTTGTAGGTCTTGGCCTGCCAAGAAATGACTTTGGTCCATTTCGCGATCTGACCTCTGAGGGCCGAAAAAAGGGGCGTATTAAGTACCGTTTTTTACTATATAAGCTATATTAACAAAGGAGCGTCCTATATCTAAGCAACCATAAGTCCTAGACCCATGATGTATATATCATTTTGTAGGTCTTGGCCTGCCAAGTGTACATCAAAAGTCCATTTTGCGATCTGACCTCTGAGGGCCGAAAAAGGGGCGTTTTAAGTACCGTTTTTGCTTATATTTTAAATATAAATAATAAAAGCTAATCAAAGGGGCGTAATCATTATTTATTTTTGTAACAGTTATTCAACATGATTACTTCCCTCTCTATTTATTTATCAAAATTCAGCAAAATCTATGGCTGTAACCCGGGAAAAAAAATACGGATTTCGTCCGGCGTAATCGAAAATGCTCTAAAATGTCCTTTGTCCGAAACGGAAAAGACTTAAATTGCTTGTTAAACTTTAAACTTTAAAATTGCGAAAATATGTCATAAATAATATAAACTTAAAACAGGCATATAATTAAGTTATTCCCAAATATTTTTGCACATCAGAGGTAAGAGTGGATTTCGATGGTTGACCCGAGCTAACAGAACAATGCAAGTATTCATTATTAGGTTTTGAAAATTTTACTTGCTGTGTTTTTTTATAATAAAACATATTCATTCTAAGTAACTTTCGTTCAGGCTTTATTTATTGTACAACAATTTTTTTTTATTATTGAAAGTTTAAAAGCTACGTAGGTCTAAACTATATTTTCCATGTAGGCGTCAGAATTTTTAAAAAGTCTTATCTGGGGTATGGCACAAAAAAAGGTTCGGAAAAAAAATTATAGAATATATTCTAAGTAATTTCGAATGACGTAATAAAACTAACAAATAAGTAATAAATATTTCTATTATACCAAATATAAACGTTTTACATATATAATTAAACATGAATATGAATGAACACAAATTTTACACCAATTATCCCCAAGGAAGTTTTGCTAAAATGTCAACAGAATGAAGTTGTCCCCATTAAAGTTTTAACTAAAATGTCCACAGAATGAAGTTGTCCCCATGAAAGTTTTTGCTAAAATGTCCACAGAATGAAGTTGGTCCTGGTCCTCCTTGCGGCCATTTACTCCAGTGCCAGGACGTCAGCGGACCCCCACCAGGGGACAACACCAAACATCAAAGATGTCTTCATAGGACGGTGCTGGGACTACGATGAGACACGATATAACGGGATACTTCCCAGGTGAGGGTGTGGGGGCGGGCTACGTGTTTTACGTATTCAACCGTACACATTTCTAGGCATCCATATATATCAGTATGCAATGCAAACTAGCCCCCTCCCCCACCCGGCTCTGCTTGAACAATATTGACACGTGGATTTTAATTTATTTATTTTTTAGTAATGAATACATTGTGTAACTATGTGATATTTCAGAGTACCTACCGACTGTGAGACACTGTGGAATCTGTTCTTTGAGGCTTTTTCATTCAAAGCCCCGTGCGATGTGAAGGAGGCGTTGTATGAGCCTTTCCTACAGGCAGCTAAACAAATTTTGCCAACTAATAAGGTGTGTATGTAAACAAAAATCCAAAAAAGTTGAATGTCACATTTTACTATCAGCTAGAATGTGTGTGCGGCAAATGATTTGTGGCGATACGGTGTCTGCAATAAATGGAAAAAAAAAGGGCCTTTCTGTAGGTAAAAAAATAAAAGGCGATTTAACAATACAGTGCCAGCGGCGGTGGCGGTCTTTGGAGGGAGGTGGCAACTATGGCTACATCCCCCCACCCCAGTTTCCGCTCCTGAAGATGTACCCAAGAGCTCTTTCATTTTCTAGCTGCATAAAAGCAAAACTATTGGCCCTCTGTATGGTAATCGCTCAATGCCACCGCACGGTCTCCTACCCCATCGTTAGGCCGCTTCCACCAAATGTGAGCATGATTTGAAGCACGCACAACCACCATATATATATATATATATATATGACGATTACCTTCGATAAATTTTATAAGTGTTTAGTGACTTTATAAAGATGTATATATTTTTTTTACGTTAATATGAAGCGCTGAACATTAAAATGCGATAGAATTAAAATAAAATAATTCTCCAATTCTATTTTTGGCAACATTTAGACAATGTTTTGGTCCGGGGTATACAACCTGGCACACAGGTATTCAGAAACTGGTATCAGGTTCGTCACGCTGGAAGACACGCTGATCGGTTACTTGGCTCACTCCCTGACATGGTGTGGACAAGAAATCACACCAGGGATGAATTACTCACGATGTCCGAGCTGGGCAGACTGCCCTTCTGAAGCTAGTGAAAGTTTTTGGGCCGGGGCTTCCAGTACAGTAAGAAATTATCTTCTCTTTACTTATTCTTACATATTGTCATCATTTTCCAGGTTAGTTCGACTGCATATATATTTTATCAAGGGAGCTTAATTTTATAGAATTAAAGTTGTCTCCATGGGCTATGATCTTAATAGAATCGAACAAGGTAGAGATGTATTGAAGACAACACAGTAAATCAATTAAAGATCACTGGTAATATCCACAGGTCCAAAAGCTGCCTTGGTAGTTACGCAACAGCTTATGGGGTATTGGGCGTTTGTCACATGCCGGGCCGGGCGTTACAGAATGTGTACCTTTTTACACAGAATTTCGATCGCGGGGCAGGCGAAGGACCGTCACCAGGCACACGGCTCCCATCATGTAAGGGCCCGATTAGGTACCACCCCCATTTAATGCAGGGCCCCATCATGCACATGCGGGGTCCCCATTATGCACTGACCCCGTCAAATGCGGGGCCCCATCGTGCAGTGACCCATCAAGCGCCGCCTCCCTCAGGTGAGAGGTCCCCATCAAGTGCAGGGTGGTTGGGGTATGGAAAACGCCCTAAAAACCAGTCCAAAAAAAAAAAAAATAAAGATGGTCGACTTGATATATAAGCTGAAATGATAACTTTTCATCTTTTAACTTATTTGAGACTTTTCTTCATCACAGGGACCTCAAAAGATTGTTGTGACACTGTATGTAACACTGTATGTAACACTGTATGTAGCACTGTATGTAACACTGTATGTAGCACTGTATGTAACACTGTATGTAGCACTGTATGTAACACTGTATGTAACACTGTATGTAACACTGTATGTAGTACTGTATGTAGCACTGTATGTAGTACTGTATGAAAGAACATGAAAATGTAAATGGATGCCAGTGCACTGGTCTGAGTCTCCCGCATTCACCTGTTGAAATAGAAGTTCAATAATAACGAATGATCCATACGTAGGTCATCGGGAACTCCAGGCACAGACTTAGAGGAGTGTTTTGGGCCCTAAGAAATAGTACCTGTCCGTATCTTCCTAGCATAAAGTTTAACTGGAATTAATATTGAGTTCATATTGGATTTGTGTGTGGGGGGGGGGGGAGGGGGGCTTTGACAGTTGGGGGAAAAAAAGGGGGGAGGGATTTAGGCAGTCGTCAAGTTTGCCAATCTAATATTACGACTGAAATGATATTGTATAAATATAGTCATGTCAGTGAGTCAATATTTGCGTTTCCATTATGTAACCACAAAGCAATGATAAGAGCCATGCATGGAATGACAAACAATGGATGATATCGCCCCGTCGTAAAATAATCGGATACTACATTTATTTAATAAAAAATACTATAGCAAGGTTTACGTGCGCTTGTATGCGATTCTCTTCTTTAGGCTAAAGGCTTCCGATTAAAAAGGAATAAATGGAAATGTGTAAATGCTGTCAAGGTTGGAATTGTGTGAAATAAAAGAAAAAAGTTATAGGTGTGTCTGAGACTATAAATATATATATCTATCTACTATCGACGTCATACAATACACGTGCAACTTAATTTGATATATATCACCCATTCCACACACACACCCACGCCGTATTTCAATTTTACAAGTATGCCATAATTTAGGTAAATTATATACTCAAACAAATAAAAAATTTTTTTTTTCTAAATCTTCAAATGGACTTATATTAAAATGGCTTAGATCATATAAACAATTATTTAAATTTTATTAGCCAAAAATAGCACGTGATAGTGTGATAACGAAAGACTTAAAAGATCGGTTGTTTTAGATTTTCTTAAACTTTATATTGTTAAAATAATTTCACTTGCTTTAGTTTGTAAACTTTATATACAATATGAAAAATAGCGCGCCAAACTAGAAAAAACAAACAGACAAACAAACAAACTTCAAAATTAAACTTAAGAAGCCATAATCTCTTTCCGCCATTTCCCTCTTTTGTATACAGGCGGCCCTCGACTTTCGCACATAATTGGTTCCTGAAAGTGTGTGCGAATGTTGAATGTTCGAAAGTAGAGGGAAATATTAATAACATAAACAGTACATGACCAACTAAATCACATTCAAAATGGCGTTCATGACATTACAAAAACGATTGGTTCGGGAACAACAAGGGTGGAGAAAGACCGGGTATAGACCGGAAATTCCGTAGACCGGGTATACGGAAACAGTCGGAAATTACTGAAAGTGCTTCACTAGCGCTTTTATGGACGATTCTAAAAAGGGTATGAATTCCGTATAATTTCCGTATAAACTCCGCCGCTGTTAGATCCAGTCTATGGCATTGACATGTTTTTATCATATCTTATTCACCTACCAACAGATAGAGATATTCAGGTCAACTTGTAGGCCATTGTCTTGTGACAACGTTATATTCCCTGACCTATATATTGGAGATAAACTTTGGAACTTTAAAGCTCAATGAATTGTTGGGCAGACGTTCACATTGTTGAAGAGTAACTGCAGCTACGTCAACTTTATATTTGTAGGTTAGGAAACAGTGAATTAATTGGTAGGGTTAAATGAATGGTTGGACGGTCCCGTGGTGCCTCCATGGCCATTGCACTATCGGCTAGGGTGGGGATGAAAGAAGGGCGCCATAGAAACCGTCCCGCTGGTGGTCTATAGGATCTAAGAGATTTCATCTGATACTAACAGGACCTTAACACAAACACACACACACCCCTTTTAACACGTTTTTCTAAACTATTTATAGAAAATTTCGGTATGATCGGTAATCTTTCTATTTAAAGATTGTGCCATAACAAGGTGACAGGGTTATAGGTGAGACCGGGGTAAAGATATCTAACCTTTGACCCCTGGCAATCTACATCCACTGGGATGTACACCTGTTGCTTATTTTAAAAAAAAATAGATTACTGCATCTGACACACCCCTTCCCCGCCCGCCCCGCCCCCCCCCACCCTAAGTGCATTGTAGTAGCGACCCCCCCCCCTGTCCCCTTAACCCTTTCTTATTTATGTATTCATTTAAGTCTAACTCACAAGAATTTGATCGTAAGTAGAGTCTCAAAATTAGAAAGTAACTAATGACGCACTCTGACAGTTTGCAGGTGAATCCTCAGGTCAAGTTGTTCTGATGATCGACGGTTCGAATCCAAATAAACCGGCCTACAGGAGAGACAGGTGAGATTAGGTCAACCGCGACATGTGAGCCCGTGGGGGGCAAGCCACGACCTGGTCGATTATTTCAGTGAAGAGACTGGGACTTGCCTACTGACATACCACTAAGCATTTTTATGTAATGCACATATTGGTGCGCATTTATTATTTCGGTATTTCTCTCATTGGAAGAATAGAATACTTTTTTTTATTAAGACGTACAGTGTGCTGATTGGTCTTACAATGAGATGAAAGAATTAGGATGACGTGGATATATATGTGTATCGTCATCATTGTTTGTGTCGGAGATCAGTCTTAGCGTAGAGATGAGTTGAAGTTAGATTGAGAAGTTTTACTGGATTAGAGAGATAAGTTTTCTAGAGAGATTAGTTATAGAAGTGTTTGTTTATTTAGATTTAGTATTCAATTATGTTTAACATCAATAAAGTAGTAAATAAACATCATAATCAAACTGTTGATTAACTCTTGTGCTGTCATTGAGACCACAAGAATATGTCTGTTACACATTTGAATTTTGAGAAAGAAATGAGCAATCGATATGGAAGTGGGGGTGGGGGGGGAGGGAGAGAGCGAGGTGCTCACATCTCCATTGCAACGCCAACCCAAGCACGTGTTCACAGCCCCCCCCCCCCCCCCACGGTTGTTGGTATCCCCATGCTGATTAACAACTTGCTATTTCCCACCTTTTGAGTGTTGGTGGTAGGGGCAGAGGTGGATTTAACGGTGAGTGCATCGGGCGCGTACCAAGAGCCCCCCGTATTGTTGGGTCAAACTTTATACACGGTAAGACCAGCGGTAGACCATTTTCGACATCGCTCAAGTTTTTCAGCGCTTGTCCAACGGGCAATAATGGTTCGTCGTCTCAGCTCAGCGGCCCTTCCAAATTGGTGTTCTCAGAGGCCAATACAGTCGATTCCGCTTAATTGGGACACATCGGGACCGAGGCTTTTTGTCTCAATTAAGCGGCTGTCCCAATCAAACATACAAATTTACTATTGGCTTCTTGGTTTGGTTTCTTTGAGCTTTGTCCCAAATAAGCGGCTGTCCCAATTAAGCGGTGTCCCAATTAAGCGGAATACACTGTACTTGATTTTAAAAGGCTTTATGGTTGCCTCATTAGCTACAATTTGGGGGGGGGGGGGGATGATTTTATTTTGTGTCGAAAGTTCTCGGATCTTTAGAATGAAAAAGGTTAAGATGACTTTTTTGTATTAGCTGTAAGATGGTCATATATCACAGAAAAATGTATAACAGTGATAGACAAACAATTATTATTAGTAAACATCACATAGACCTGCACAACTCTTTGTCTTCATTTTCTATTGTCCCAGTTTCTTTGGCAAATATGAGCTCCCGACACTGAACGTGAGTAAAGTTCCGTCAGTCCATGTCATCGTGACCCACGCCCTGGATAAACCAAAACTGTGAGTCGCCATTGTCCAGTAGGTGACCATGACTTAGTTTTTATGTGATCACTTTTTTTTTTTTTTTGCGTTTTCAGCGATCAGTATTACTTGTGCTTCTCAGATTATAGCTAGGCGATTATAGCTATATAGCTAGGAGATTATAGCTATATAGTTAGGAGATTATAGCTACGAGATTTTTATCTAGGAGATTATAGCTAGTATATTAGAGCTAGGAGATTATAGCTAGGAAATTATAGCGAGTAGATTATAGCTAGTATTCTATATCTAGTATAGGTGATTATAGCTAGTAAAGGATTATAGCTGGTATATCATAGGTATGATACTATCTATAGTGTATTATACTAGGGAAAATTATATAAGAGATTATAGCCAGTGTATTACAGCTGGGAAAATTATAACTAAAACGAATAGCTGGGATATTATAGCTAGTGTATAGTCGCGAGGAAAGTATAGCGAGGACATTTAGAAAGTTTAAACTAGTAGATTTATTTGTAGTATTTGATCAGTATATTTTTTCCAGCATAGATTATCCAGAATACGTTTACTTATAAAGGGGAGGGAAGGGGGGAGAGGGAGACTTTGAACAACCTTTCCAAATGTCAGAGACAAAGATATATTTTTTTAATGCTATGATAAATGTAAATAGTGAGTCTCTTGAGACTGGTATTATTGAAGTCTTAATACCGTGTACGTAATAACCATAATTCTCTGTGTAAATTGGATGTGGTAGCTGACGTTTATATATACAATGAAAATATCGTAAACATCAAATAATGATCACTAACATTCCTAGTCTGGCCTAGGTTAATAAGACTGTCGCATTGATTTTTGTATGCCTTCTAATAGTGTGTTTGCTGAAAGTATATATATATATATATATATATATATATATATATATATATATATATATATATATATATATATATATATATATTTTAAATTTCAATTTCATCAGAGAGGTTTGTGGTTCAGGATCTCTGTTGACACTGGAGGTGGATGTACTGGCCAGAGGACTGACCTTTAGCTGTGATGATGACCCCGAGTGAGTAAAGACAGCCTTGTTGTAATCCACTCTCGAACCACGCCTGTAGTAAATTTAAATGTAACACAATGTTACACAGTTCAAAATGGTACATGGATATATTGAAATAGACTACGAGTATGGTTAGAACAGTTCAAATTAAATAAACAACTTACAAGGAAAAAAAAATATAGGGAGAGTTCCAGCAACGGATGAGCCATTTATTTATTTAAAGTCATGTATTCATGTGATTATAGGACCTACACATATATCCAGGGTACTCTATGCTTACGATACTCTTGAAGCCTATTGAAGCCTATCTAGATAGAAATTTCAATTATTGTTAGATAAAATCAGGCCCCTAGCGTGCGGGAAGGGGGCAGGCAGGGGGCCGAGCCCGTTCCCCCCCCCCCACGTTTTGTCTGGCCCCACTCTGTTTATTTGTTCTACTTAGCAAAATGTATTACCTGTCCCCCCCCCCCCCGCTATTGCCTGGCCCCTGCTGTAGAATGCCTGGCCCCTGCTGTAGAATTTTCACGCTACGGGGCTGAATAAAGTATGAAATCTTGACGTATTTCATACAGTTTTCAACTTGTCGAAGCAGAGGCGTAGCTAAGGGGTGTGCAAGAGGGCGTGGGGCATCATGGATCGGGCGCAACTCACAATGGGGCACCAAATGGTATATTTTACTTATAATATTATATGGTTTTCGAATATGGGAGGGCGGGGCGGGGCGCTAAAAAGTTATTGTGACCTAGGCGCGAGTAAAGCTCACTACGGCACTCGGTCCGATATCACTTTTTGTTATTCTTTCAGTTCAGTTAAAGAGCTGGCTCTTTTCTACCAAAACTCAAAAAGCGGTAAAAATCGCAATCGTATAGTGTGCAGGCCACCTTGGCTTTCTATTGTGTGAATACAGAAGCAAACAATGGCTGGTGACGATCATTAAGATGACTTTGTTGCATATATCTCGCGGTGAATCATTCTTACATTATACTATTTGCATATTGTTTTCATGATTGCGCTCCACAGCTATAAGTGATGCATCTAACATGTACTCTCAAATACCAGATAATAATGAGTGCAAACTGAATGCCAGTGACTTAGCCAACAATCTGCTACCATACGACAACAATCCCTGGCAACTCAATCAGATGCCGGACTTTTTATCATGAGGTTCTATTAAAAACAACAACTGGCGCATTCAACTAAGCCAGGAAATAGTCGAAAAATAATAGGAAGACCAGTGGCTAAGGGGACAGAGCCATTTAGAGCTAAAAAACGAAGTTTAAAATATTTTTAAAGGAAATTTTTTTGACTGTTATTAAAAGTATGTTCATTTTTGCGTAGTATTCAGTAATTTTCGCTACAATAAATTGGGTATTTAGCGAGAAATATTTTTTTAAGACATAAAAATTAAAATTGGTGCATATATTATACTCCGTGTTTCCTTGTTTTTTTTTTTTATTAATTGTTAAGGTAAATTTTAATTTTCATGGTATCTCATTAAAGTTTCCTTGAGCCCCCAAGGACTCATCCGCGCAGATGAAGTGTAGAATTCATCTGTTTCAATAACCTCGACAGATGAAGGGCAGAATTCATCTGTTTCAATAACTTCGACAGACGAAAGGAATTGTGGTTTGCACAACGCCCAGCCGCCTTTACTTCCCCAACTTATAGTCAGGTACCCATTTTGAGCTGGGTCGACTTGGTGGGACTTACAACAGGACCTGAAAAAAAAAAAATCACAAGGTTATCACTGAGGACTCTCCGGTCGACAGTATCTTAGGCTTCGTCCATTTATTACATGTTTAGCTCCCCCCCCCCCCACCCACCCCACCTCCAATCCTCCTTCCTACATTTATCAACAAGTGTCATACTTCCAGTAACCTCATCGCCCCCCCCCCTCTAGACAGGGGGGAATTATTGTTGTTATGTGCATGATGGCACACCCGCCAAACAATCATCACGAGTGACCAGAGTCGTTAAACTAGGCCACGATTTAAAATGGCTATTTGTTTTTTTTTTTTTAATTTATTTATTTTAAACGAGAAATCTTTTTCATCCCATTATTGTTATCATTTTTTTCCACACCGATCTGTATCTCTCTCTTTCTCTCTCTCTCTCTCTCTTTCTCTCTGTATTAATGCATAATGAAATTAACGACGACCTTATTTTCTAGAAAACTGCCTTTGATGACGTCTGTTTACCTTCAAACTCCCCACCCCCCTTCCGTCACTTGTCAACGTGGCAAACATTTTCAGACCCCCCCCCTCTAACCCCTTCCCACCCTCCTCTCATTTAGCTGACGTAATAAATTGAAGACCAGTTATCGATGATGTTTTTAAAATCTATTTTGTTTGGTTATCTTTCCCAAACTTTGTTTCGAACATTTAATTGCGAATGCAAACTTGTCAATATGATTTCTTTTCCCCATGCCGTATTTCAGTTGAACGTGTAAGATGCAATGATTATTATTTTGTGGGTTAGGGTTAGGGGTTAGGGTTAGGGTTATGTTTTAGGAACGAGGTTTTTTTATACCCCACGTTAAGGAGAGCAACAGGTTTTAACCCATGGGAACAAATGAAATTCGTATCGTGTTATTTATTAAAATAGAGATCTCTTCAAAATGTTGGCTTTTCCTATCATGGCTTCCTTCTGTAGTTCACATCTGCCGAACTTTCTTGATATATCCTTGCTTTTTTCTCTTTCCTTACAGGCGGAGTCTCAAAAACTGAAATTGAGTCTTTCAGTCCCAGGCATAATCTTTGGTGTTAAGATCCTTACTTCAACCGCTTGAAGTATTCGGGATGGCCCATGCTTGTTTGTCTGTTTGGCTTGTCTGCAGTGCTTGTCTGTCTGTTTTTTGCATGCCTGTCAGTTTTGCTTGCATGTTTTGAATGTCTGCCTTTTTTGCATGTCTGTCTTGCTTCTTTGTCAGCTTTGCTTGTCTGTCAGTCTGTCAGTCTCGATTGTCTGTCTGTTTTGCGTGTCTGTCTGTCTTGTCTGTTTGTTATGATGTTTTCTTTTTTTTTATTGTCTTTTCATTTGCTCCTCCATTGAAAGTTATTGGAAAAAAAAATATTAACATATTTGCTTTTGGCAAAGACTTCTAGTCCATGATTAAAAACATAACATTTTTTTTAAGTAAAAAGGTACGTAGATGAAACATTCATTTCCAATCTTCCTTATGGTCAGTTTTATATTTTTTCTTATGGTGAGTTTTATTTTTCCTTATGGTCAGTTTTATTTTTCCTTATGGTCAGTTTTATTTTCCATATGGTCAGTTTTATTTTTCCATATGGTCAGTTTTATTTTTCCTTATGGTCAGTTTTATTTTTCCTTATGGTCAGTTTTATTTTTCCATATGGTCAGTTTTATTTTTCCTTATGGTCAGTTTTATTTTTCCTTATGGTCAGTTTTATTTTTCCTTATGGTCAGTTTTATTTTTCCTTATTGGTCAGTTTTATTTTTCCTTATTAGTCAGTTTTATTTTTAAGGATAGGGTAGGAAAACTATGCCAGCTGCTAGGCCGCCCAGATCCCCAACACTCCCCCCCCACCCCACCCCATGGAAATTTATTTACAAACACACCAGCCTAAAGCAAGGGGCGATCTAAGCCTTCATCAGGGTTCCCTGGCTTAAATGTGTGTGTGTGGTGGGGGACAACAATTGTAAGTATCTACTTTAGCCGTTAATTTACCTGGGGCACCAAAATTTATCTTTGCATAAGACTTCCCTCCCCCCCCCATCCTTTGTCCTTTACCCTGGGGCGACCAAACGTACCCCCATTAGTACCTCACCCTGAGTGCTCATTGATGTATCTATATTAGTATCTTACCTCAGCGTAATCAAATGTACCTTTGTAAAGGATCCCCCTCTCCCCCCACCCCCAAAAGTATGAACGGCTCTGCCTATGGTAAATCGATCCTATAATATGAAAAGAGTTAAGTTCTCATGCAAGTGTTATTCTTTTTTTGCCGTTTGTTAATAAATCTTGTTGATAGTTCCATACATGTATCATGATTTCGTAAATTTGACATTGGGCGACTGAATCATTCAAGACATATATATTGAGCACATGGCTATGTATAGTGCACAATCATTAGAATTCTGGTAAAAATCTGTGATACATTACCGTACAAATTTTACTTGCATGTTTACCCCCCCCCCCCCAATCGGAGGTAAATGCCTATTCATAAAATCTGCAAGTCTAAACGACGAAACATTTTCTCAACTGTTATTGGTGAGCCACGCCAAGATCAATCGTTGGCGAAAACCTTTAAATGTAAATTTTGTTGTAATGTCGCTACTTCTTTCATTTTTAGATCTTTAATTATAACAAACTTTTTATGCATGCACGGGTGAATGACCTATTTTTGTTTATTGCTTATAATGTAAGCAGACTCGTAAGTATTTGCAATGTTAATAAATAAATATTTCAGTTTTTTTTTTTGGGAAAATATATCTTAAAATTGTCCATATAGTTTTAGTCTTGTAGCGCAGACAGAAATTTAAGTTCATTTAGAACTGTTATTTTTTTTAAAAATAGGTAATATTTTGTCTCTCCGGCCAATGGGCTTATACTTAGTCTCTCAGGCCAACAGGCTTATATTTAGTCTCTCAGGCCAATAGGCTTATACTTAGTCTCTCAGGCCAATAGGCTTATACTAATCTCTCAGGCCCATGGGCTATACTTAGTCTCTCAGGCATGTTGGCTTATATTTAGTCTCTCAGGCCAATGGGCTATATTTAGCCTCTCAGGCCAATGGGCTATATTTAGCCTCTCAAGCCGGTGGGCTTATACCTAGCCTCTCAGGCCAATGCGCTTATACTTAGCCTCTCAGACCAATTAACATCCATCCTATGAGAATGCTGCGTTGTTGATAAAATTTATAATGCAACACAACAATTCGGTATTGTCATTAAATTTACCTTTTCATAGAGCCCCCCCAAATGTACCTTTTCATAGCCCCCCCCCAATGTACCTTTTCATAGCCCCCCCCCAATGTACCTTTTCATAGGGCCCCCCCAAATGCACCTTTTCTCAAGGCCCCTAAAAGCACATTTTTCTTGGGCCCACTCAAACCTAATACCAGTTTTGGTTATTCCTTTATCCTAAAACGAGATCAACTGCTTCAGATATAACAGTTGAACATGTAAATTATCCGACTATCTTTGTGATAAGACCGATGTTTATAAATGTGTGTGTTTGTGTTCAGCCCATGTGTTGCCACATATAACCGTATCGCACTTAATATCATGCGCTGATCTTTATGCTTATTTAAGTTAGTCGATGCACATCGTCTACTAATAAGTACTGTGTCTAATGCTTTAATAAGAAAGTCTCCACAGTATATAAGGTAAGACATCATTTATAGTACGAAAAAAAGTATCATACTAATCATTAATACTGATAATGATATATTAAATAATATTCTAATGTCATTTATTCAAAGATAAGAGAAATATTTGAACGAACAACGTGTTGCTCATTATCGAGAATAATTCTGTTAAAATGAATAACTTTCAATGCATCGAGAAGAAAAAAAAAAGAAAGACAAATTAATGAGAACATTTGATCAAGATTTAAAAAATAAATAAATAATGTAACGAGGGACCAATTGAATTTCAACAAATCTTCAAAGTGATCTGGTCAAAATTTAAAAACAAGGGCGATCACTATTCAAGCAAGAGGTGATTCTGAAAATTTTGAAAACAAGACACAAAGCTATTAATAAAATGTCTGAAAAAATGTGGTTTGTTTTTAATACTTGTTTTTTGTTTATTGCTGTTTGTACACTTTTAAAAAAAAAATTTTTTTGTTAAATTCTTTTTTTTTAAACATTATCAAATTTCATTTTCACAAAAATAAGCTGCACACTTTTAAAGTCTATTCAAAGTAGAAAAAAAATATATATTACACATACATGGGCTATAAAGGAAACAGACAATATAGTCCAAAATGTAAGGACACCTGTTTTGGTAATAAAAAAAATGGCCAAAAACCTGCCGTCGATTAAGAGTT
>JAGDYQ010000048.1:3472904-3553940 GCA_021962125.1 Bulinus truncatus | reverse complement strand
GGGAACCAGTGCATACATAACATCTTCTATACTAACAGGGAACCAGTGCATACATAACATCTTCTATACTAACAGGGAACCAGTGCATACATAACATCTTCTATACTAACAGGGAACCAGTGCATACATAACATCTTCTATACTAACAGGGAACCAGTGCATACATAACATCTTCTATACTAACAGGGAACCAGTGCATACATAACATCTTCTATACTAACAGGGAACCAGTGCATACATAACATCTTCTATACTAACAGGGAACCAGTGCATACATAACATCTTCTATACTAACAGGGAACCAGTGCATACATAACATCTTCGATACTAACAGGGAACCAGTGCATACATAACATGTTCTATACTCACAGGGAACCAGTGCATATCTTTACCAGCGAGAAAATATCCGGTTGTGTTGTTTTTATGTGGTCGAAATGTTGACTTGAAACAAATAAAAAAAACATTAACTGGAATATGTTAATTATTTCATATTTGAGTATCAAGAATAGATCTACTTTAACCATGATCAATAATGCCGTTCATTAATCAATTTCTTTTTTAAAAAAGCAAAAAGCTCAAAATTTATTTCAACAATTAATACCAATTCCGCATTGTTCATAATGAATTCTATATTTTTTTCAATGTAACATAAATTTGGAAATTTCGGCTTTTTCGTTTGATGGCGATGTTTACCCATAGTCCTACTGCCAACACCAGAGCAAAGTAAACGACAATAGCGGCATAATCCCCGCTCACTAGAACATCCGTCATTTTCCTGAGGAATGAAATGACCAGATCTTTAAAAGAATACCTTTTTTTTTATTACTTTCAAGTAATTGAGTTACATGAATATTCGTGCACCTTTTAGTCCTTTTAACACACACAAAAAAATCTAGGTTAAAAAGGAAGTTATTCCCCATGTAGTATTAAAGAATGCAACGGATGCATCGTTAGTTTTTGCCAGTTGGCTTTGAAATCATCTTGGACCATTAGCACATTAGCATTTAAAATGTATTCAATCCAATGTCTTCGTTTTTCGATTCTTAATATATATATATATATAATTTTCTAAAAAGGAAAACTAAAATAAAAATATATTTCGTTTTTGGCTTATTGATTTAACGGGAATTGATACATTGGACCGTATGATATTTATTTTACTTATTGCTCTAAGCAAATTTTGCATTTTTCGCAGGTATGCAGGTATAATACAGCACCAACAGAATTATATTATCCTTCAAAAATCATACTTAATTAAATATTTATTTTACTTATTGCTCTAAGCAAATTTTGCATTTTTCGCAGGTATGCAGGTATAATACAGCACCAACAGGATTATATTATCCATCAAAAATCATACTTAATTAAATATTTTTTATAAATGTTCATATATAAATATGTATATCCTTTAAAAATAATAAACAATATAAGATAATGAGAAGTACCTGTTTTTTTTTAAATCAAAAATATTCGCCAAAGTTAATTCTAAGAACATTTAGTACTATTCCGCTATTCCTAGTCTGGTAGTGGGTGTGAACACTGCCGGTGATCTTGTAAACAAAAATTGGTTATTTAAATACCAATCCTAAAATAGCTAATTATACTTAACTACACCAGAGCTCATTAAAAATGCATAATAATCTGTATTGATGTTACCAGATAACTCATTAAGTACGAAACCCAAAGGTCTGATGACTTCGTTTAATTAAAGCTTTAAATCAAGTTTGTAAAAGTACACTACTATTATGAAAGTGTGAATGTTAAACGGATGACTCAAAGTCCAGACTGAGGAACGTTTTTTCAGACAAAAATGGTTTTGGATATGACGGTTTGAATTTATAACATGAATTTTGCTATTGACAAAGTTTTTTTTTTTTTAAAGATTGGGTGGTTTGTATTAAAAGATGCATTTTACATATGACAAAAAAAAATCCTTTAGGGTTTGGCAGTTTGAGATCCAGTGAGTTATTCTCATTTCCTAATACACATTTTTTCACTAAACATTTAACAAGTTAAATTGAACTTCCGTAGTTATTCCTATAGGAGCTTCTCGTCCGTTGTACCGCAGAACACTTGTGTAAAATTACCTCATGTATACCACAAAAGAAGAAAATTAAATAGGGCCTACACAGTTAAGAATAATAGTGTGTTTTTTTTCCAATATAGTAAAATTATTTAAGTCAGGAAAAATTTAATCTTGGCTACCCAGCAATGTTAATTAATACATGTTGTTTAATAGCTTTGTCTTTTGTTTTAAAAATTTTTCAGAATCACCTCTTGCTTGACTGGTGATCGCCCTTGTTTTTAAATTTTTATCCGATCACTTTGAAGATTTGTTTAAATTCAAATGGCCCCTCATTACATTATTTTTTTTAAAATCTTGATCAAATGTTCTCATTAATTTGTCTTTTTTTTAAGTTTTTTGCTTCCTTTTCGATGCATTCAAAGTTATTCGTTTTAACAGAATTATACTCGATAATGAGCTACACGTTGTTCGTTCAAATATTTCTCTTATCTTTGAATAAATAGCTTTATAATATTATTTAACATATCTATCATATGTATGATACTTTTTTCGCACTGTAAATGTTGTCTTACCTTATATACTGTGGAGACTTTCTTATTTAAGCATTAGACACAGTACTTATTCGTAGACGATGTGCATCGACTAACTTAAATAAGCATAAAGATCAGCGCATGATATTAAGTGCGACACGGTTATATGTGGCAACACATGGGCTGAACACAAACACACACATTTATAAACATCGGTCTTATCACAAAGATAGTCGGATAATTTACATGTTCAACTGTTATATCTGAAGCAGTTGATCTCGTTTTAGGAAAAACCAAAGCCGGTATTAGGTTTGAGTGGGCCCAAGAAAAATGTGCATTTAGGGGCCTTACGAAAAGGTACATTTCGGGACACTAGGTAAAAGTAAATTTGGGGGGGCCCTATGGAAAAAGTAAATTTGGGGGGGACCTATGAAAAGGTACATTTGGGGGGCCCTAAGAAAAGGTACATTTGAGGGGGGACCTTTGAAAAGGTACATTTGTGGGGCCCTATGAAAAGGTACATTTGGGGAGACCTATGAAAAGGTACATTTGGGGGGCCCTATGAAAAGGTACATTTGGGGGGGCCTATGAAAAGGTACATTTGGGAAGGCCCTATGAAAAGGTACATTTGGAGGGGCCTATGAAAAGGTACATTTGGGGGGCCCTATGAAAAGGTACATTTGAGGGGGGCCCTATGAAAAGGTACATTTGGGGGGGACCTATGAAAAGTTACATTTGGGGGCCCTATGAAAAGGTACATTTGGGGGACCTATGAAATCGTACATTTGGGGGGCCCTATTAAAAGGTACATTTGGGGGGGCCTATGAAAAGGTACATTTGGGAGGGCTCTATGAAAAGGTACATTTGGGGGGACCTATGAAAAGGTACATTTGGGGGCCCTATGAAAAGGTACATTTGGGGGCCCTATGAAAAGGTACATTTGAGGGGGGCCCTATGAAAAGGTACATTTTGGGGGACCTTTGAAAAGGTACATTTGGGGGCCCTATGAAAAGGTACATTTGAGGGGGGCCCTATGAAAAGGTACATTTGGGGGGGCTATGAAAAGGTACATTTGGGGGCCCTATGAAAAGGTATATTTGAGGGGGGCCCTATGAAAATGTACATTTGCAGGCCTCTATGCAAGGTACATTTAATGACAATACCGAATTGTTGTGTTGCATTATAAATTGTATCAACAACGCAGCATTCTCACTGGATGGATGTTAATTGGTCTGAGAGGCTAAGTATACGCGCATTGGCCTGATAGGCTAGGTATAAGCCCACCAGCTTGAAAGGCTAAATATAGCCCATTGGCCTGAGAGACTAAATATAAGCTAATATGCCTTAGAGACTAAGTATAGCCCATGGGCCTGAGAGACTAAGTATAAATAAGTCTATTGGCCTGAGAGACTAAGTATAAGCCTATTGGCCTAAGAGACTAAGTATAAGCCTATTGGCCTGAGAGACAAAATATAAACTTAAAAAAAAAAATAACAGTTCTAAATGTACTTAAATTTCTGTCTGCCCTAAAAGACTAAAACTATATGGACAATTTTAAGATATATTTTCCCAAAAAAAAAAAACTGAAAGATTTTTTATTTAATATTGTAAATACTAACGAGTCTGCTTACATTATAAGCAATAAACATAAATAAGTCATTCACCCGTGCATGCATAAAAAGTTTGTTATAATTAAAGATCTAAAAATGAATAAAGTAGCGGACATTACAACAAAATATACATTTACAGGTTTTCACCAACGATTGATATTGGCGTGGCTCACCAATAACAGTTGAGAAAATATTGACGTCGTTTAGACTTGCAGATTTTATTGATAGGTATTTACCTCCGATTGGGGGGGGGGGGGGGTAAACATGCAAGTAAAATTTGTACCGTAATGTATCACAGATTTTTACCAGAATTCTAATGATTGTGCACGTGCACTATACATAGCCATGTGCTCAAAATATAAGTCTTCAATGATTTCAGTCGCCCACTTTGGAATTAACGAAATCATGATACATGTATGGTACTGTCAACAAGATTTATTAACAAACGGCAAAAAAAAAAAACAACACTTGCATGAGATCTTAACTCTTTTCATATTATAGGATCGATGTACCATAGGCAGAGCCGTTCATACTTTTGGGGTGGGGTGGGGGGGGGGGTCCTTGACAAAGGTACATTTGATGACGCTGAGGTAAGATATTAATATTGATTATATATATATATATCAGTGAGCACTCAGGCTGAGGTACTATTGGGGGTACGTTTGATCGCCCCAGGGTAAAGGACAAAGGATGGGGAGGGGGTGCGGAGGAAAGGCTTATGCAAAGATAAATTTGGGTGCCCCAGGTAAATAAACGGCTAAAGTAGCAACTTACAATTGTTGCCCACTCCCCAACACACACACACACATTTAAGCCAGGGAACCCTGATGAAGGTTCAGATTGCTCCTTGCTTTAGGCTGGTGTGTTTGTAAATAAATTTCCATGGGGTGGGGTGGTGGGGTGGGGGGAGTTTTGGGGATGTGGGTGGCCTAGCAACTGGCCTAGTTTTCCTATCCTTAAAAATAAAACTGACCAATAAGGAAATAAAAATGACCATAAGGAAAAATAAAACTGACCATAAGGTAATAAAAATGACCATAAGGAAAAATAAAACTGACCAATAAGGAAAAATAAAACTGACCATAAGGAAAAATAAAACTGACCAATAAGGAAAAATAAAACTGACCATAAGGAAAAATAAAACTGACCAATAAGGAAAAATAAAACTGACCATAAGGAAAAATTAAACTGACCATAAGGAAAAATAAAACTGACCAATACGGAAAAATAAAAATGACCATAAGGAAAAATAAAACTGACCAATACGGAAAAATAAAAATGACCATAAGGAAAAATAAACCATAAGGAAAAATAAAACTGACCAATAAGGAAGATTGGAAACGAATATTTCATCTACGTACCTATTTACTTTAAAAAAATGTTATGTTTTTTAATCATGGACTAGAGGTCTTTGCCAAAATCAAATATGTTAGTATTAAAATAAGTGAAAGCGTACATTAAAAACACTTTTGGCCTCAAATAAAATAATATTCGTAATTCATTCCCATAAAGGACAATTACAATAAATTACGAATATGGCTCATCACAAAGAATAAATGTATGAATAAATAAATGTATTTGACACTGCTAGTCGGTCAGGGGAGGGTGATATAATGTGCAATAATGAAGCCCAATTAAATTGTTCATTCTTTTTTTTTATTAATTCGCTGGAATTTTTTTATATCAATTTCAAAACATGTTTTTAAATAAAACGCGTTTTTTAAAAATAACTCTCAGTGGAGGAGCAAATGAAAGACAATAAAAAAAAGAAAACATCATAACAGACAGACACGCAAAACAGACAGACAATCGAGACTGACAGACAAGCAAAGCTGACAAAGAAGCAAAACAGACAGACATGTAAAAATAAAGGCAGACATTCAAAACATTCAAGCAAAACTGACAGACATGCAAAAACAGACAAACAAGCACTGCAGACAAGCCAAACAGACAAACAAGCATGGGCCATCCCGAACACTTTAAGCGGTTGAAGCAAGGATCTCAACACCAAGATTATGCCCGGCACTGAAAAACGCAAATTTCAGTTTTTGAGACTCCGCCTGTAAGGAAAGAGAAAAAAACAAGGATATGCCAATAAAGTTCGGCATTTGTGAACTACAGAAGGTAGCCATGATAGGAAAAGCCAACATTTTGAAGAGATATCTATTTTAATAGTGAGACGGATGGCCGAGTGGTGTAGATACTCGATTGTCAACCTGAGAGTCCTGGGTTCAATCCTCGGTGAGGCCCATGGAATTTTTCCAGGTGAAAGTTGTTTCAAAGTCGTCTCACAAGTCGACCCAGCTTTAAGTGGGTACCTGACTTAAGTTGGGGAGGTAAAGCGGCTGGGTGTTGTGCTAACCACACAATCCCTTCATATGCCGAGATTAAAGAAACAGATGAATTCTACACTTCATCTGCCCTGATGGCTCGATAGGGCTAAAGGAACTTTACTTTTTTTTTACTATTTTAATAAATAACACGATACGAACTTCATTTGTTCCCATGGGTCAAACCAGGTTTCTATCCTTAACGACAGGTATAAAAAAAACACCTCGTTCCTAAAACATAGCATTTAAAAAGTAAAATTAAATATACTACAAAATAATAATAATTGCATCTTACACCTTCAACTGAAATACGGCATGGGAAAAAGAAATATTATTGACAAGTTCGCTTGGTACTTTATTCTCAATTAAATGTTCGAAACAAAGTTTGTGAAAGATAACCGACAAAATATATTTTAAAAACATCGTCGATAACTGGTCGTCCTTTTATTACGTCAATTAAATAAGAGAGGGGGAAAGGGTTGGGGGGGGGGGGGAGTTCTGAAAAAGTTTGCCACTTTGACATGTGGAGGAAGGGGTGGGGAGTTTGAAGGTAAACTGACGTCATCAAAGGCATTTTTCTAGAAATAAGGTCGTCATTAATTAATGAACTGAAAATTTCATGGTATAGAAGTATTACTCTTGTACAGTGGTCGGCAACCTTTTGAGATGGAAGAGCCAAAAGTAATAGTTTACAATTTTCTCAGTTTTTAAAGAGTCGCTCAAATCGTTCTTTCAATATTATGTTATTTGATTGTGAATAGTTATATAAAAAAACATCATTATAACATCATTGTCATCGAAAGAGCCGCATGCGGCTCGCGAGCCGCAAGGTTGCCGACCCCTGCTCTGGTACATCACAATGAATCTGATGTTTAAGTCAACTGCATATTATGCATTAATACACAGAGAGAAAGAGAGAGAAAGAGAGAGAGAGAGAGAGAGAGAGAGAGTTTCGCTTTTTTCTTCAAACACGTTATGTAGTTTGGGAGGGGGGGTCAGTCATTGTTTGTTACTTTATGCAAAGTTGAATCCCAATATTTTAATAAGTCACGAAAATTAAAGAAAACATTTTTTCTGATTCGAGAGATACAGATCGGTGTGGGAAAAAAAAATGATAACAATGATGGGATGAAAAAGATTTCTCGTTTAAAATAAATAAAAATAAACAAATAGCCATTTTAAATCGTGGTCTTGTTTAAGAAATCTGGTCACTCCTGCTAATTGTTTGGCGGGTTTGTCATCATACATACAACAATAACTCCCCCATGTCAAGGGGGGGGGGGGCGCGGTTACCGAAGGTATGACACTTGTTGATAAATGTAGGAAGGAGGATGTGGTTGTGTGGGTGTGGGGGGGGGGAGGCTAACATGTAATAAATGGACGAAGCCTGAGATACTGGCGACCGAAGAGTCCTGGGTTCGAACCTCAGTGATAACGTGATTTTTTTTCAGGTCCTGGTGTAAGCCCCCCCCCAACCCAGCTTTAAATGGGTACCTGACTTCATGTTTGGGTAGCAAAGGCTGCTGGGCGTTGTGCAAACCACACAATCCCTTCGTTCGTATGCCGAGGTTATTGAAACAGATGAATTCTACACTTCATCTGCCCCGATGAGTCCTTGGGGGCTCAAGAGAACTTTACTGAGATACCATGAAAATTAATATTTGCCTTAACAATTAATACACACAAAAAAAACAAGGAAACACGGAGTGTAACATATGCACCAATTTGTTTTTTTTTTATTATGTTTCTTCTGAAACTCATATTGTTTCGACTATTTCCTGGCTAAGTTGAATGTGCCAGTTGTTGTTTTTAAATGAAACCTCATGATAAAAAGTCCGGCATCTGGTTGAGTTGCCAGGGATTGTTGTCATATGGTAGCAGATTGTTGGCCAGGTCAGTTGCCAGCTTGCACTCACGATTATCTGGCATATCAGCGCACAACAGATGCATTACTGAGCTGTGAAGCGGAACATGAAAATGACATATGCCAATAGTAAAATGTAAGAATGATTACAGCGAGATATATGCAACAAATTGATTTCATGATCGTCACCAGCCATTGTTTGCTTTTGTATTCACACAACAGAAAGACAAGTCGGCCTGCACACTACACATTGCGATGTATCATTTTTGTGTTTTGCAGGAAACAGCTGCTCTTTAAACCGAACTGGTAAGAATTACAAAAATTGACATCGACCCAGTGCCGCAGCGAGCTTTACTCGCGCCCAGGTCACAATAACTTTTTAGCGCCCCGCCCCCCCCCTCCCACATTCGAAAACCATATAATATTATAAGTATAATATACCATTCGGTGCCCTATTGTGAGTTGCGCCCGATCCATGATGCCCCCACGCCCTCTTGCACACACCTAGTTACGCCTCTGCTTCGACAGATTGAAAACTGTATGAAATACATCAAGATTTCATATTTTATCCAGCCCCGTAGCGTGAAATTTCTACAGCAAGGGCCAGGCATTCTACAGCAGGGGCCAGGCAATAGCGGGGGGGCGGTCTCGGCCCTCCTGCCCCCCCTCCCGCACGCTAGGGGCCTGATTTTATCTAACAATAATTGAAATTTCTATCTAGATAGGCTTCAATAGGCTTCAATAGGATCGTAAGCATAGAGTGCCCTGGATACATGTGTTGGTCCTATAATCACATGAATACATGACTTTAAAAAAATAAATGGCTCATCCGTTGCTGGAATTTTCCCTAATTTTTTTTTTGTCCTTGTAAGTTGTTTATTTAATTTGAACTGTTCTAACTATACTCGTAGTCTATTTCAAAATATCCGTGTACCATTTTGAACTGTGTAACATTTTGTTACATTTAAATTTACTACAGACGTGGTTCGAGAGTGGATTACAACAAGGCTGTCTTTACTCACTCGGGGTCATCATCACAGCTAAAGGTCAGTCCTCTGGCCAGTACATCCACCTCCAGTGTCAACAGAGATCCTGAACCACAAACCTCTCTGATGAAATTGAAATTTAAAATATATAATTATAAATATATATATACTTTCAGCAAACACACTATTAGAAGGCATAAAAAAAACCAATACGGCAGTAACATGTCTTATTAACCTAGGCCAGACGAGGAATGTTAAGTGATCATTATTTGATGTTTACGACATTTTCATTTTATATATAAACGTCAGCTACCACATCCAATTTACACAGATAATTATGGTTATTATGTACACGGTGTTAAGACTTCAATAATACCAGTCTCAAGAGAATCACTATTTACATTTATCATAGCATTAAAAAAAAATATATCTTTGTCTCTGACATTTGGAAAGGTTGTCTCAACCCTTCCCCCCCCCTCCCTCCCTCCTCTTTAAAAGTACATGTAAACGTATTCTGGATAATCTATACTGGACAAAATATACTGATCAAATACTACAAATAATCTACTAGTTTAAACTTACTAAATATCCTAGCTATACTTTCCTCGCGACTATACACTAGCTATAATATCCCAGCTATTCGTTTTAGTTATAATTTTCCCAGCTGTAATACACTGGCTATAATCTGTTATATAATTTTCCCTGGTATAATACACTATAGATAGTATCATACCTATGATATACCAACTATAATCCTTTACTAGTTATAATCACCTAACTATAATATACTAGATATAGTACGCTAGCTATAATCTACTAGCTATAATTTCCTAGCTATAATCTCCGAGCTCTAATATACTAACTATAATCTCCTAGATAAAAATCTCGTAGCTATAATCTCCTAGCTATATAGCTATAATCTCCAAGCTATATAGCTATAATCGCCTAGCTATAATCTGAGAAGCACAAGTAATACTGATCGCTGAAAACGCCAAAAAAAAAAGTGAATCACATAAAAACTAAGTCATGGTCACCTACTGGACAATGGCGACTCACAGTTTTGGTTTATCCAGGGCGTGGGTCACGATGACATGGACTGACGGAACTTTACTCACGTTCAGTGTCGGGAGCTCATATTTGCCAAAGAAACTGGGACAATAGAAAATGAAGACAAAGTGTTGTGCAGGTCTATGTTATGTTTACTAATAATAATTATAATTTGTCTATCACTGTTATACATTTTTCTGTGATATATGACCATCTTACAGCTAATACAAAAAAAAAAGTCATCTTAACCTTTTTTCTTTCTAAAGATCCGAGACCTTTCGACGAGTGAGATTTGTGCCACCTTTATGCACGTGCAAATAAAATCATTTTTACCCCCCCCCCTAGAGGCGTAGCGAGGGGGCAAGGCAACTTGCGCCCGGGGCATTTTACCTTTTTAATACCTTTTGAGCGCCCCCCCATTCGAAAACCATACAATATAATATGTAAAATATACCATTTGGCGCCCCTGAACCTCGGCGCCCGGAGACATATGTACCCTCGCCCCCCCTTAGCTACGCCTCTGCCCCCCCACACCTTGTAGCTAATGAGGCAGCCATAAAGCCTTTTAAAATCAAGTATTGGCCTCTGAGAAAACCAATTTGGTAGGGCCGCTGAGCTGAGAAGACGAACTATTATTGCCCGTCGGACTAAATTACAAGCGCTGAAAAACTTGAGCGATGTCGAAAATTGTCTACCGCTGGTCTTACCGTGTATAAAGTCTGACCCAAAAATACGGGGGGGGGGCTCTTAGTACGCGCCCGATGCACTCAACGTTAAATCCACCTCTGCCCCTACCACCAACACTCAAAAAGTTTGGAATATTAAGTGGTTAATCAGCATGGGGTATACCAACAACAGTGGGGCTTTGAACACGTGCTTGGGCTGGCGTTGCAATGAAGATGTGAGCACATCGCCCCCCCCCCCACCCCAACTTCCATATCGATTACTCATTTCTTTCTCAAAATTAAAATGTGTAACGGACATATTCTTGTATCGTTTGTGGCATAGCAATATATATCTATCATCAATGACAACACAAGAATTAATCAACAGTTTGATTATGATTTTTATTTACTAATTGGTTGATGTTAAATATAATTGAATACTAAATCTAAATAAACACTAAGACTCCTTTCTATAACTCATCTCTCTATAAAACTTATCTCTCTACTCTAGTAAAACTTCGCAATCTAACTTCAACTCATCTCTACTCTAAGACTGATCTCCCACACAAATAATGGTGACGATACACACATACATATCCACGTCATCCTAATTCTTTCATCTCATTGGATGACCAATCAGCACACTGCACGTCTTAATAAAAAAAAATATTCTATTCTTCCAATGAGAGAAATACCGAAATAATAGATGCGCACCAATATGTGCATTACATTAAAATGCTTAGTGGTGTGTCAGTAGTCAAGTCCCAATCTCTTCACAGGTCGTGGATTGCCCCCCCCGGGCTCACATGTCGCGGTTTACCCAATCTCACCTGTCTCTCCTGTAGGCCGGTTTATTTGGATTCGAACCGTCGATCATCAGAACAACCGGACCTGAGGATTCACCTGCAAACTGTCAGAGTGCGTCATTAGTTACTTTCTAATATTGAGACTCTACTTACGATCAAATTCTTGTGCGTTAGACTTAAATGAATACATAAATAAGAAAGGGTTAAGGGGGGGGGGGGTCGCTCCTACAATGCACTTAGGGTGGGGGGGGGGCAGGGCAGGCAGGCGGGCGGGTGGGGAAGGGGTGTGTCAGATGCAGTAATCTATTTTTTTTTAAAATAAGCAACAGTTATTCGGGTGTACATCCCAATGGATGTAGATTGCCAGGGGTCAAAGGTTAGATGTCGTCACCCCGGTCTCACCTACATCCCTGTCACCTTGTCTTATGGCATAATCTTTAAATAGAAAGATTACCGGTCCTACCGAAATTTTCTATAAATAGTTTAGAAAAATGTGTTAAAAGGGGTGTGTGTGTGTGTGAAGGTCATGTAAGTATCAGATGAAATCTCTTAGATCCTATAAGACCACCAATGGGACGGTTTCTATGACGCCCTTCTTTCATCCCCACCCTAGCCGATAGTGCAGTGACCATGGAGGCACCACGGACCCTCAGGTCAACAGTCGAGCTATTTAGACCATCCAACGATTCATTTAACCCTACCAATTAATTCACTGTTTCCTAACCTACAAAAATAAAAGTTGACGTAGCTGCAGTTACTCTTCAACAATGTGAACGTCTGCCCAACAATTCATTGAGCTTTAAAGTTCCAAAGTTTATCTCCAATATATAGGTCAGGGAATATAACGTTGTCACAAGCCAATGACCTACAAGTTGACCTGAATATCTCTATCTGTTGGTAGGTGAATAAGATATGATAAAAGCATGTCAATGCCATAGACTGGATCTAACAGCGGCGGAGTTTATACGGAAATTATACGGAATTCATACCCTTTTTAGAATCGTCCATAAAAGCGCTAGAGAAGCACTTTCAGTAATTTCCGACTGTTTCCGTATACCCGGTTTACAAAATTTCCGGTCTATACCCGGTCTACGGAATTTCCGGTCTATACACGGTCTTTCTCCGCCTTTGTTGTTCTCGAAGAAATTATTTTTGTAATGTCATGATCGCCATTTTGAAAGTGATTTAGTTGGTTATGTACTGTTTATGCTATTAATATTTCCCTCTACTTTCGAACATTCAACATTCGCACACACTTTCAGCAACCAATTATGTGCGAAAGTCGAAGGCCGCCTGTATATTAACGAGGGAAATGGCGGAAAGAAATTATGGCTTCTCAAGTTTAATTTTGAAGTTTGTCTGTTTGTTTTTTTCTAGTTTGGCGCGCTATTTTTCATGTTGTATATAAAGCTTACAAACTAAAGCAAGTGAGATTATTTTAACAATGTAAAGTTTAAGAAAATCTGAAAGAACCGATCTTTTAAGTCTTTCGTTATCACACTATGACGCGCTATTTTTGGCTAATAAAATTTAAATAATTGTTTATATGATCTAAAGCCATTTTAATATAAGTCCATTTGAAAATTGAGAAAAAAAAAATTTTTTTTATTTGTTTGTGTATATAATTTACCTAAATTATGACATACTTGTAAAATTGAAACACGGCGTGGGTGTGTGTGTGGGGGGGGGTGGAATAGGTGATATATTTTTAATTATCTTGCACGTTTATTGTATGACGTCGATAGTAGATATATATATATATATATATATATATATATATATATATATATATATATATAGTGTTGGACACACCTATAACTTTTTTCTTTTATTTCACACAATTCCAAGCTTGACAGCATTTACACATCTCCATTTATTCCTTTTTAATCGGAAGCCTTTGTCCCTAAAGAAGAGAATCGCAGACAAGCGCACATACACTAGTGTTGTTTTCGTTGACGAAAACTAAAACTAAAACCTTCGTTAACGAAAATGTTGACTTTTCGTCAACGAGAACTAAAACTAAAACTAAAATTAGCAGCAAGACTAAAGCTAGACGAAAACTGAAATTATTACAGAAAAAACGAAATAAAAACTGAAACTAAAATATAGTGTTGCTTTCGTTCACGAAAACTAAAACTAAAACATTCGTTAACGAAAATGTTGACTTTTCGTCAACGAGAACTAAAACTAAAACTAAAATTAGAAGCAAGACTAAAACTAGACGAAAACTAATATTATTACAGAAAAAAACGAAATAAAAACTGAAACTAAAATATGACCTGGGACTAAAACAACACTAACATTACACGCGCACGTAAACCTTGCTATAGTATTTTTATTAAATAAATATAGTATCCGATTATTCTACTACGGGCCGATGTCATCTATTGTTTGTCATTCCATGCATGGCTCTTATCATTGCTCTGTGGTTACATAATGGAAACGCAAATATTGACTCACCGACAGGGCTCTATTTATACAATAACATTTCAGCCGTTATAGTAGATTGGCAAAACTAGGCGACGGCCTAAAGTCCCCCTCCCTCCTTCCCAGCTGTCATAGCACCCCCACCCACACACCAAATCCAAATATGAACTCAATATTAAACTCCAGTTAAACCTGATGCTAGGAAGATCCGGACATGTACTATTTCTTTGTTCCCAAAACACGCCTCAAAGTCTGTACCTGGAGTCCCTGATGACCTACGTATGGATCATTCGTTATAAATGTACTTTTATTTCAACGGGTGTTACATACAGTGTTACATACAGTGTTACATACAGTGTTACATACAGTGCTACATACAGTGCTACATACAGTGTTACATACAGTGCTACATACAGTGCTACATACAGTGCTACATACAGTGTTACATACAGTGTTACATACAGTGCTACATACAGTGTTACATACAGTGCTACATACAGTGTTACATACAGTGCTACATACAGTGTTACATACAGTGCTACATACAGTGCTACATACAGTGCTACATAGAGTGTTGCATACAGTGTTACATACAGTGCTACATACAGTGTTACATACAGTGCTACGTACAGTGCTACATACAGTGCTACATACAGTGCTACGTACAGTGCTACATACAGTGCTACATACAGTGCTACGTACAGTGCTACATACAGTGCTACATACAGTGCTACATACAGTGTTACATACAGTGCTACATACAGTGTTACATACAGTGTTACATACAGTGTTACATACAGTGCTACATACAGTGCTACATACAGTGCTACATACAGTGTTACATACAGTGCTACATACAGTGCTACATACAGTGTTACATACAGTGCTACATACAGTGTTACATACAGTGTTACATACAGTGCTACATACAGTGCTACGTACAGTGTTACATACAGTGTTACATACAGTGCTACGTACAGTGCTACATACAGTGCTACATACAGTGCTACATACAGTGTTACATACAGTGTTACATACAGTGTTACATACAGTGCTACATACAGTGTTACATACAGTGTTACATACAGTGCTACATACAGTGCTACATACAGTGTTACATACAGTGCTACATACAGTGTTACATACAGTGTTACATACAGTGTTACATACAGTGCTACATACAGTGTTACATACAGTGCTACAACAACCTTTTCAGGTCCCTATGATGAAGAAAAGTCTCAAAGAAGTTAAAAGATGAAAAGTTATCATTTCATCTTATATATTAAGTCCACCATCTTTAATTTTTGGACTTTTTTTTAGGGCGTTTTCCATACCCCAACCACCCTGCACTTGATGGGGACTTCTCACCTGAGGGAGGCGGCGCTTGATGGGTCACTGCACAATGGGGCCCCGCATTTGATGATGGGTCATTGCATGGGGGGCCCCGGATGTGATGAGTCAGTGCATGATGGGGCCCTGCATTAAATGGAGGTGGTACATAATCGGGCCCTGTATATGATGGGAGCCGTGTGCCTGGCGACGATCCTTCGCCTGCCCCGCGATCGAAATTCTGTGTCACGCCCGGCCCGGCATTTGACAAACGCCCATTACCCTATACGTTGTTGCGTAACTATCAAGGCAACTTTTGCACCTATGTATATTACCAGTGATCCTTAATTGATCTTTCTGTGGTGTCTTCAATACATCTCTACCTTGTTTGATTCTATTAAGATCATAGCCCATGGAGACAACGTTAATTCTATAAAAATTAAGCTCCCTTGATAAAATATATATTCAGTCGAACTAACCTGGAAAATGATGACAATATGTAAGAATAAGGAAAGAGAAGATAATTTCTTACTGTACTGGAAGCCCCAGCCCAAAAACTTTCACTGGCTTCAGAAGGGCAGTCTGCCCAGCTCGGACATCGTGAGTAATTCATCCCTGGTGTGATTTCCTGTCCGCACCATGTCAGGGAGTGAGCCAAGTAACCGATCAGCGTGTCTTCCAGCGTGACGAACCTGATGCCAGTTTCTGAATACCTGTGTGCCAGGTTGTATACCCCTGACCAAAACATTGTCTAAATGTTGCCAAAAATAGAATCGAAGAATTATTTTATTTTAATTTTATCGCATTTTAATGTTCAGCGCTTCATATTAACGTAAATATATATATATATATATATATATATATATATATATATATATATATATATATAAATATAAATATATATATAATATCCGATTACCACATATAAGACGCATAAAAAAGGGAGACAAATCTACTATTTAAATCGACGCCCAGGTAATACCGAGTGACCAACCTTTAGTTTTATCGACAGGCTTTCAATCTGTGGTTGTGTGTATGGGCGTATTCATGGGGAAGCAAGGGAAGGGGGCATTGCCCCCCCCCTTACATTTTGAAAAAAATGTCATATAAGAGGGGGGCATTTGCTCCCCCCCTTACATTTAATAAAAATGTCATAAAGTTGTTTTTTGCCCCCCCCTGGAAAAATTCCTAGCGACGCCCATGGTTGTGTGTGCTTCAAATCATGCTCACATTTGGTGGAAGCGGCCTAACGATGGGGTAGGAGACCGTGGGGGTGGCATTGATCGATTATCATACAGAGGGCCAATAGTTTTGCTTTTATGCAGCTAGAAAATGAAAGAGCTCTTGGGTACATCTTCAGGAGCGGAACCTGGGGGGGGGGGGGTGTAGCCATAGTTGCCACCTCTTTCCAAAGACCACCACCGCTGCTGGCCAGAGCAAGTAATGGGTCACTGAGCTTGACCCATGACCCATATGACCCATCAAGTTCTTGACCCAGACCCATCATGACCCATGACCCATTGAATGTTGTTATTTTCAAGATGGCGGCCGTCGCCATAGAAACTATTTTGAAATTTAAAAAATCGCGCGACGACGGTTTTTTTTTAGGGTCGGGCGGAGACTAAGGATGGGTCGTGGGTCGGGGAACATTGACCCATGACCCATGTGACCCATCCGATTTTGCGACCCATTTGACCCATTGACCTATGACCCATGACCCATTACTTTCTCCGCCGCTGGCACTGTATTGTTAAATCGCCTTTTATTTTTTTACCTACAAATCATTTGCTACACACACATTCTAGCTGATAGTAAAATGTAACATTCAACTTTATTTTGTTTTTGTTTACACACCTTATTAGTTGGCAGCGTTTGTTTAGCTGCCTGTAGGAATGGCTCATACAACGCCTCCTTCACATCGCACGGGGCTTGGAATGAAAAAGCCTCAAAGAACAGATTCCACAGTGTCTCACAGTCGGTGGGTACTCTGAAACATCACACAGTCACACAATGTATTCATTACTAAAAAAAACAAATAAATTTAAATTCCAAGTGTCAATATTGTTCAAGCAGAGCCGGCCTTATTAGTTATGGGGGGGGGGAAGGGGGGGGCCTAGTTTGCATTGAATACTGATACATGTTAATATGGATGCCTAGAAATGTGTACGTAGAATACGTGAAACACGTAGCCCGCCCCCCTCCCCACCCCCTCACCTTGGAAGTATCCCGTTATATCGCGTCTCATCGTAGTCCCAGCACCGTCCTATGAAGACATCTTTGATGTTTGGTGTGGTCCCCTGGTGGGGGTCCGCTGACGTCCTGACACTGAAGTAAATGGCCGCAAGGAGGACCAGGACCAACTTCATTCTGTGGACATTTTAGCAAAAACTTTCATGGGGACAACTTCATTCTGTGGACATTTTAGCAAAAACTTTCATGGGGACAACTTCATTCTGTGGACATTTTAGCAAAACTTTCATGGGGACAACTTCATTCTGTTGACATTTTAGCAAAAACTTTATGGGGACAACTTCATTCTGTTGACATTTTAGCAAAAACTTTCATGGGGACATCTTGATTCTGTGAACATTTTAGTAAAACTTTCATGGGGACAACTTCATTCTGTTGACATTTTAGCAAAAACTTTCATGGGGACAACTTGATTCTGTAAACATTTTAGTCAAACTTTCATGGGGACAACTTCATTCTGTTGACATTTTAGCAAAATCTTTATGGGGACAACTTCATTCTGTTGACATTTTCGCAAAAACTTTCATGGGGACAACTTCATTCTGTGAACATTTTAGTAAAACTTTATGGGGACAACTTCATTCTGTGGACATTTTTGCAAAACTTTCGTGGGGACAATAAATAAAGCCTGAACGAAAGGTACTCAGAATGAATATGTTTTTTTAAAAAAAAAACCACAGCAAGTAAAATTTTCAAAACCTAATAATGAATACTTGCATTGTTCTGTTAGCTCGGGTCAACCATCGAAATCCCCTCTTACCTGTGATGTGCACACATATTTGGGAATAACTTAATTATATGTCTGTTTTATGTTTATATTATTTATGACATATTTTCGCAATTTTAATGGCTTAAAGTTTAAAAAGTATGTATTATTAACTTAAAAAGCATTAATTAATCCTTTTTTTTTAAATATCCTTTAAAGAGCTCTATTTTATTTTTAGGTCTTAAATTAATGTAATGAGAATATAATATTATGCTGAAGAAGAAAATTACCTTGGTGTAACGACTGAGATGTGTCAGTGGACTGCACATTATTACCTGATTAGTAACTGAACCTCGACATCTGCTGGTAGTGTCTATAGTTCTAAATCGGACAGTCCAGATCGTTATCTGAAAGACTTATGTCAAGTTCTACATTTACTTGCAACACATTCGTAGTCCTAATTTATCCTGACAATAGAGGTGGGTTTTTTTTTAATTTGCGAATACACTTTTTGTGATATATATTTATATGTACGTGTATATATATGTATATATGTATATATATATATATATATCAGCCTTGACATTGGTAGTCAATCGCGCTCTACCACGACTCTGTCACAATGGCACTCTCTACAATGATGTCAGTCCACAATGTCAGTCCACCATGATGTCAGACCACCACGATGTCAGTCCACCATGATGTCAGTTCACCATGATATCAGTCCACCATGATGTCAGTCCGCCATGACATCAGTCAACCACGATGTCAGTCCACCACGATGTCAGTCCACCACGATGTCAGGCCACCACGTCAGGCCACCACGATGTCAGTCCACCATGATGTCAGTCCACCACGATGTCAGTCCGCCATGATGTCAGTCCACTACGATTTTAGTCCACCACTTCAGTCCACCACGATGTCAGTCCACCACGACGTCAGTCCACCATGATGTCAGTCCAACATGATGTCAGTCCACCACGATGTAAGTCCACCACGATGTCAGTCCACTACGATTTTAGTCCACCACTTCAGTCCACCACGATGTAAGTCCACCACGACGTCAGTCCACCATGATGTCAGTCCAACATGATGTCAGTCCATCACGATGTCAGTCCACCATGATATCAGTCCACCACGATGTCAGTCCACCATGATGTCAGTCCACTACGATTTTAGTCCACCACTTCAGTCCACCACGATGTCAGTCCACCACGACGTCAGTCCACCATGATGTCAGTCCAACATGATGTCAGTCCACCACGATGTCAGTCCAACATGATGTCAGTCCACCACGATGTAAGTCCACCACGATGTCAGTCCAACGTGATGTCAGTCCACAATGAAGTCAGTCCTACACGATGTTACATTATACTACTGAACTATGGGGGTCAGTCAAAATCGATTTCACTCTGTCATAATGTCATTCTACCACGATGTCAATTTATGACAATGTCACTCTGTCACTATACCAATCTACCACGATGCTCGTTTTACCACGTTGTGTGAGTCTACCATGATGTCACGATGTCACTTTGCAACGATGCCACGATGAAAAGATGTCTTTTTTTGCAACAATGCCATGCAGTCCCTGTTGCACATTTCAGTAACATCCATTCGGTAAAAACATTTAAAATTTTACACATAAAAAATAACAAGAAAAAACACAAACACAATAAGTGACATGGTAAATGAAATATTTATTAAATTCTCTGTCTGTGTAATTCATCCCGCCTTTTATTTTAACATCGTATTTTACGAAACTTTGTTTCTCTCTAGATAGCCCAACTTCATGAGAAAACATCGGGCATCTGATTGAGTTGCCAGGGATTCGTGTCGTATGGTAACAGCAGATTGTTGACCATATTAGTTGCCAGTTTGCACTCTCGATTATCTGGCATTTCAGCGCAAAGAAGATGCATAACTGAACTGTAGATAGAAATCAAATAAAATATCATCATATGTAATATTATTCATTTCCAGTGTGCGTTAAATCGAAAGCGGAAAACAAGAATTCAAAATGGCGTCATCCCCTGTGTCTCGATTCATATTTTCTTTTTGATATTATCTACAGTTTTCAATAGTTTCTGTGCTTTTAATTATGAAATGTAAAAGTCCCCAATATCAAAAATTAATAATTATCATATAATATCATTCAAATCATTGTAGTTTTTATTACAACAGAGCATTTTAACATCGTTAGACGTAAACAATAGTAATAATCGAAAATCTCCGACGTCGGCGACGATAAGACTATTGACCGCATTTTCGTATCTAATTTCGTAAATAAAGTCAATATAATATTTTAAAAAAGAAATTTCTATACTAATTAAGTTCTCAGCTTTTATAATATTTATTTTTTTTAAATAAATACTGCTTTGAATTATTTCTTAATTACAAAATAACAATATAGGCCCAAAAAACTAGGTCAAAAGGCAATGAAAACATAACCGAGCAATATTTTTCTTATAGTACATTAAAATTGCATCTTAATTTGATTGGCGCGTTGGTAGGATGGTTATGCAGCTTGGACAATGATTACTTTTATGCATTCTCTCCGGGTTCGATTTCTCCCATTAACATTTATTTTTTATTGCTTTTTTGTTTCAGAATGTATCCTTTTAGTTGTTTTAATGAAAAGTAACTAATTAGATCTCTTTGACATTTTTTAAAAATTGAAATAATTTTTCTTTTAGGATGTTGTAAGAAAAAAAAACAACAACTAATTAGATTTTTAATTATTTCATAACTTAAAAAAAAATTAACACAGAGGCGTAACTAGGGTTTGGGGGGGGGGTCCAAAATCGAAAGTCCCACCGGGCTCCTGCTTTAGGGGAGCCCCCAAAATTATTTTTTACATTAAATATTAAGTACATAATCTCATGTCATGGTATCGAATGTCAAAATGCAGGGCCCCACCATCCTAGGTTCGGCAATGGCTTAACAAGTCTATCTTCCTGCAAAGGCTTTGCGCGGGGTACAGCTAGTATTCATAATAATAAACGTGGCAGTAAACTATCTTTTACAATATATTCCAGTCACATGTCAGGGAGATGAACACGCTTGAGCTCTGTGATAGCCCCTTTCTGTGGTTGTTTGTTTTTTAATTAGTAAATAAAATACTTTAAGAACGGCAACTTAGTCATCTTTCCAAAAAAAAAGTAATTAAATAATATAAAAAACTGGCTAATTGGGAACCGCACACAATGCATAGAAGAGTTACATTTATATTCTGATCTGGATGGGGGTGGGTGTATGTAAGCCTTAGGCAGCCCCGTAGCGTGGAAATTCTACAGCAGGGGCCAGGCAATAGCGGGGGGGGGGCAGGTAATAGATTTTACTTAGTGGAAAAAATAAGCAGAGGGGGGGCAGACAAAACGCGGGGGGCCGCCCCTCCTTGCCCCCCCCCCCCAGTACGCTACGGGCCTGACCTTAGGGGATGTTAATTTGCAGTAATGTTATACTAATATTCATTTGTAAATGAGGAGGTCTTTAAAAGTAAACTATTTTCAGGGCCATCATGCAACTCAAGATGTCCTAACCTGTCTTATGGGACCGTTAACAGTCACGCTCGTTACAAGGGGAGAGCAGTAGGAGCACTTATCAGGAACCATGGTCTTAATTAATTAGGACTTATGGTTCGTTGGGGGGGGGGTCAGATGAGCCCCAATTGTCTAATTGCCCAAGATCCCCCAAACATCATCGACAATGCTTACATATAAAACCTTTTTTCATAGTCCCCCCCCCCAAATGTCTTGGCCTAAAGCCTCAAAAATTTAAGAGTGTCTTTTTGTATGCTGCAAGAGTATTCGAGGCCTCAAAAACTTAAGAGTGTCTCTTTGTACACTGCAAGAGTATTCGAGGTCTCAAAAACTTAAGAGTGTCTTTTTGTACACTGCAATAGTATTCGAGGCCTCAAAAATGTAAGAATGAAAGAGTATCCATGAATCAAGATATAAAAAAAAGGTTTACTTACTCGGGGTCATCATCACAACTAAAGGTCAGTCCTCTGGCCAGTACATCCACCTCCAGTGTCAACAGAGTTCCGGAGCCACAGACCTCTCTGAATACATTTTTTTTTAAAAAGACTTTTATTAGTATACAAACTGTACCCTGCAAAACCTTTGCATAGAGTTATATCCCCTTAGGCTTGATCGGTAGGCTAGGTTATTTTTTGGTTTCGAGCAGACCCGATTTTTTTCATGATTGTATTTTAAACTGGAATACTGTTGAATTAATTCTTTACTTTCGATTTAACGCAGAACCCACACCGCTATTATTTATATAAATGCATTTACAGGTGGGCTGACTCTACTGTAAGTTTTCATTCACGTATTCATCAGTGTAGTCATTATATTTTATATAAAATGTGTTTTTCAAAAAAAAAAATAATAAAATGTAGAAAAAAATAGTTTACAATGTTTAATAAATAAAGTATACTATAAAAATAATTTAGGATATATCAGTTCATTTCTTAGTTCAAGAAAAAATAAAGGTTGCGAAAATTAATTTCCGCCGAGAAAGGGCCTGATTAAAGTTACTGTGTGCCAGGCAGGTGATTAAAGTTACTGTGTGCAAGGCACAGGCTTTTGTAAAAAAAAAAAATGACAAAACAAATTAATTTTTTTCAGCCATGTTAATTTTTTGCCACTGCATTCACATAAAGAGAACAGTACACCCAGATTCTATTAAGCTATTGCATGTGTCCACTGCATTCACATAAAGAGAACCGTACACTCAGATTCTATTAAGCTATTGCATGTGTAGCAAATGTAGGCTTGGCACAAAGGATCAAAGTAAATGGCAGTCACCCAACAGACAATAGCAACTCACAGTTTTGATTTGTCCAGTGCGTGGGTCACGATGACATGGACTGATTGGACTTTACTCACGTTTAGTCCTGGGAGCTCATATTTTCCAAAGAAGCTGAGACAAAAACATAAAAACATTAAAAAGGTATAAACTGAAAGATATTATTGATTCCAATATCTGTAGACCATATTCCCACAAGATTCCGAATGTTCCCATTAGCTCCCGCATATTCCTATAAGCTCCCGCATGTTCCCATAAGCCACCGCATAGTCCCATAAGTTCCCATATATTCCCAATCTCTCTCTCTCTCTCTCTCTCTCTCTCTCTCTCTCTCTCTCTCTCTCTCTCTTTCCTTATCTCTCTTTTTCGATAATTGACATAGAGTTGAATCTACTTATGCATGGCAATTAATCATTGTATAGCAGAAAATTGAAACGGAGCTTATAGTTCGTTTCAAAAATTGAAAAACAGGAGTAGAATTTACTGATGCGTAAACATTTGACCTTACGTGGTTGAAAATAAACACAAAGCCTATAGTCCCATTCGCTAAATACTAAACAGGAGTAGTATCAATTGGCACATATTCCCATAAGCTCCTACAGATTACCATTAGCTCCCACATATTCCCATAAGCTCTCACATATTCCCATAAGCTCCTAATATTCTTTTAAGCTCCGACATATTACCATAACATCCTATATATTTCCATAAGCTCCCACATATTCCCATAAGCTCCTATATATTCCCATAAGCACCTAATATTCCCATAAGCTCCTACTTATTCCAATAATCTCCTAGATATTCCCATAAGCTCCTACATATTCCCATTTGGTCCTAGATATTCGCAAAAGCTCCTACATTTTCCCATAAGCTCATACATATACCCATTTGGTCCTAGATATTCGCAAAAGCTCCTATATATTCCCATAAGCACCTAATATTCCCATAAGCTCCTACTTATTCCAATAATCTCCTAGATATTCCCATAAGTTCCTACATATTCCCATTTGGTCCTAGATATACGCAAAAGCTCCTACATTTTCCCATAAGCTCATATATATTCCCATTTGGTCCTAGATATTCGCAAAAGCTCCTATATATTCCCATAAGCACCTAATATTCCCATAAGCTTCTACTTATTCCAATAATCTCCTAGATATTCCCATAAGCTCCTACATATTCCCATTTGGTCCTAGATATACGCAAAAGCTCCTACATATTCCAATAAGCTCCTACATATTCCCATTTGGTCCTAGATATTCGTAAAAGCTCCTACATATTCCCATAAGCTCCTACATATTCCCATTTGGTCCTAGATATTCGCAAAAGCTCCTACATATTCCCATAAGCTCCTACATATTCCCATTTGGTCCTAGATATTCGCAAAAGCTCCTAATTATTCCCATAAGCTCCTACATATTCCCATTTGGTCCTAGATATTCACATAAGCTCCCAAATATTCCCATAATCTCTCAAATATTCCCATAAGCTCCTACATATTCCCATAAACTCCTACATATTCCCATAACCTCCTTCATATTCCCATAAGCTTCCACATATTCCCATAAGCTACCACATATTCCCATAAGCTCCAAATATTCCCATAATCTCCTACATATTTCCATAAGCTCCCAGATATTCCCATAAGCTCCCACATATTCCTATAAGCTCCTACATATTTCCAAAATCTCCTAATATGCCCATAAGCTCCTTCATATTCACATAAGGTCCTATATATTCCCATAAGCTCCCAAATATTGCCATTCTCTCTCTCACTCTTTCTCCTTATTTCGCTCTCTCTCTCTATCTCTCTCCTACTCTCTCTATAAGCTCCTACATATTTCCAAAATCTCCTAATATTCCCATAAGCTCCTTCATATTCACATAAGCTCCTTCATATTCCCATAAGATTCCACATATTCCCATAAGCTACCACATATTCCCATAAGCTCCAAATATTCCCATAATCTCCTACATATTTCCATAAGCTCCCAGATATTCCCATAAGCTCCCACATATTCCTATAAGCTCCAACATATTTCCAAAATCTCCTAATATTCCCATAAGCTCCTTCATATTCACATAAGGTCCTATATATTCCCATAAGCTCCCAAATATTGCCATTCTCTCTCTCACTCTTTCTCCTTATTTTGCTCTCTCTCTCTATCTCTCACCTACTCTGTCTCTATAAGCTCCTACATATTTCCAAAATCTCCTAATATTCCCATAAGCTCCTTCATATTCACATAAGCTCCTACATATTTCCATAAACTCCCACGTATTCCCATAAGCTCCCGAATATTCCCATATGCTCCCGCATATTGGTATATATATATTCCCATAAGTTCAAATATATTCCCATTCTCTCTCTATCTCTGTTTCTCTCTCTCTCTCTCTCTCTCTCTCGGTATATATATATGTGTATATATATATATATATACATACACACACACACACACATATATATATATATATATATATATATATATCTCAAATATTCCCATATGCTCCCGAATATTCCCATATGCTCCCGCATATTCCCATAAGTTCAAATATATTCCCATTCTCTCTCTCTCTCTCTCTCTTTTTAGGTAATTGACATAGAGTAGAATCTACTTATGCATGAAAGTTGATCATTGTATAGCAGAAAATTGAAACGAAGCTTATAGTCCGTTTCAAAAATTGAAAAACAGGTGTAGAATTTACTGATGCGTAAAAATGTGACCTTACGTGGTTGAAAATAAACACAAAGCCTATAGTTCCATTCGCCAAATACTAAACAGGAGTAGAATAAATTGGCACACTTTCCCATAAGCTCCCACTTATTCCCATAAGCTTCCACATATTCCCATAAGCTCCGAAAGATTCCCATAAGCTCTCAAACATTCCCATAAGCTCCTTATATTCCCATAATCTCCTACATATTCCCATAAGCTCCTACATATTCCCATAAGCTCCTACATATTCCCATAAGCTCACACGTATTCCAATAAGCTCCCAGATATTCCCATAAGCTTTCACATATTCCCATAAGCTCCTAATATTCACATAAGCTCATACATATTCCAATAACCTCCTAAATATTTCCATAAGCTCCCAGATATTCCCATAAGCTCCCACATATTCCCATAAACTCCTACATATTCCCATAAGCTCCTACATATTCCCATAAGCTAGTTCATATTCCCATAAGCTCCTACATATTCCCATTAGCTCCTACATATTCGCATAAGCTCCTTCATATTCCCATAAGCTCCCACATATTCCCATAAGCTCCGAATATTTCCAAAAGCTCCTACATATTCCCATAAGCTCCTAATATTCCCATATGCTCCTTCATATTCCCATAAGCTCCTACTTATTCCCATAAGTTCCTTTATATTCCAATAAGCTCCCAAATATTTCGATTCTCTCTCTCTCTCTCTTTCTCCTTATTTCGCTCTCTCTCTCCTTCTCTGTCTCTCTCTCTCTCTTTCTCTCTCTCTCTCTCTCTGTTTATATATATATATATAAAGATGTATATATATATATATATATATATATATATATATATTTATGTATATCTCAAATATTCCCATAAGCTCCCGCATATTCCCCTAAACTCCCGAATATTCACAAAAGCTCCTACATATTCCCATACGTTCCAATATATTCCCATTCTTTCTCTCTATCTCTCTCTTTCCTTATCTCTCTTTTTCGATAATTGACATAGAGTTGAATCTACTGATGCATGGCAGTTGATCATTGTATTGCAGAAAATTGAAACGGAGATTATAGTCCATTTCAAAAATTGAAAAACAGGAGTAGAATTTACTGATGCGTAAAAAATTGAACTGACTTGGTTGAAAATAAACACAAAGCCTATAGTCCCTGTCGCCGAAAACTAAACAGGAGTAGAATCAATTGGCATATATTCCAATAAGCTCCAACTTATTCCCATAAGCTCCCACATATTCCTATAAGCTCCTACATTTTTCCATAAGCTCCTAAATATTCCCATAAACTCCAAATATTCCCATAAGCTCCTATATATTCCCATAAGCTCCTTATATTCCCATAAGCTCCTACAGATTACCATTAGCTCCCACATATTCCCATAAGCTCTCACATATTCCCATAAGCTCCTACATATTCCCATAAGCTCCTAATATTCTTATAAGCTCCGACATATTCCCATAACATCCTACATATTTCCATAAGCTCCCACATATTCCCATAAGCTCCCACATATTCCCATAAGCTCCTAAAATTCCCAAAAGCTGCTACATATTCCCATAAGTTCAAATATATTTCCATTCTCTCTCTCTATCTCTCTCTCTCTCTCTCTCACTCTCTCTCTCTTTCCTTATCTCTCTTTTTCGATAATTGACATAGAGATGAATCTACTTATGCATGGCATTGAGGGCAATTGATTATTGTATAGCAGAAAATTGAAACGAAGCTTATAGTCCCATAAGCTCATAATATTTCCATAAGCTCCCACATATTCCCATAAGCTCCTAATATTCCCATACGCTCCTACATATTCCCATAAGCACCTAATATTTCCATAAGCTCTTACATATTCCCATAAGCTCTTACATATTCCCATAAGCTCTCAAATATTCCCATAAGCTCCTTATATTCCCATAAGCTCATACATATTCTCATAAGCTCCAACATATTCCCATAAGCTCCGACATATTCCCATATGCTCCCACATATTCCCATATGCTCCCACATATTCCCATAATCTCCTACATATTCCCATAAGCTCCTACATATTCCCATAAGCTCCCAAATATTCCAATTCTCTCTCTCTCTCTCTCTCTCTCTCTCTTTCTCCTTATTTCACTCTCTCTCTCCTTCTTTGTCTCTCTCTCTCTTTCTCTCTCTCTCTGTCTCTCTCTCTCTCTCTCTATGTCTCTCTCTCTCTATCTCTCTCTCTCTCTCTCTCTGTATCTATATACATATACACATAATATATATATATATATATATATATATATATATATATATATATATATATATATATATATATATATATATTAGGTTGGTTCACTTTATAATGGAAAAAAAATTACGTTGATTTTTTATCATGAGCATTTTAGTTTTCTGGTTCACTGGAATTTAAACATGTATATACCAAATTTCACACCATTTGGGCTCCTATAAATACTGCCTCAATGCACTTGTTATCTCGTGTTTTATGGTATTCGGCAGTTGCATTAAATGAAAATTTTGCAAGGTTTTAAATGCTGTTTTTTTAGATACGAAGAACAATTATATTACACAGTAGGAATTAAACAGTAAAATAATACTAGTTACATGGCACATTAACCTGACTGTATTGCAGAGTAGTTCTTAGTACGCCATTCAAAAATACACTTTAAAAGTTTTTTAGTCTGTGCTTTCTGAGTCCTGAAGGTCTTCAAGTTGCGATCTCTTCAGCACAGTTGATTTTTTTGCATCTGGAAACTCTTTGCGATGCTGTTCGACAATTTGGAGAAAGTACTGCTTTTCCTCCTCTGATTTGGTGAGAGATGAGTAGAATGATGACGCCAGTGCAATTTCCCGCTCTGCACAGTCAATGACAACTTTCAAGGAAGAGACCACTGATGTTGCCTTTTAAAAGAAGGATGGAGTCTGTTGCTAGGTGGAAGCATCAGTCATGAGAAAATTTATGGGAAGCAGAAGAGAATTAAAGAAGAGCAGCGAGGTCACAAAATCCTTTAATGTCACATTATGAAGTGCTGAAGGATCATTTGTGCTGCGGATGCACCTTTCTTCTTTCTGATCATCAGAGCAGCAAGCAGCAAGGCTGTTTTTCTCATCCACTGAGACACGTTGAGAAAAGAGAAATAGAGGAATGGGTTCTGCGCTAAAGTACCAGAAATGTCGCCAAACGTTTTCAATGCAGTCTGAGAAATGAAGGGAGAAACATTCTTATAATCAATAAGAAGCTTGATGAAATCCAGATCATTCAGAGTAGCGTCTGCTAGGAAGGGACATTGAATCCAAGCTTTAATGTAAACCAAGAATGCAAAGATACCAAATTCTGCAATTGATCTGTCTTCATGCTTAGTCAGCTTGAACTGATGACGGAAGAGATAAATCTTCATGATGTAGATTATTTTAGACATCCACCTTGCATGGTGATAAGCTCCTGGAGCACGAAAACGCACCCTAAAAGGGGGGGGGGATTCCTCCCAGGAAGATAAGATTCAGAGACAGAAGTCTTTGCAATCTTCACTTGGCAAATATCTTGAGTTGTCTTTCATTCGGAGGATATTTGAACAAAATGTGGTGACTTCTTCTTTTAATGGCTTGAGATTTTACTCCAGTCGAACATCGTGGCATATACTAAATTCTGCATGTCTTATTTTTGGCCAAAACGTCTTAAAGCGCTTGAATAGCATCACATCCGGTCCAGTTATACTACCCTCAAATGTCTTATTGAAGACGGCTGTGTTTGTAAACATACCATTGGCCAGTAGGCTCAATTAGGGGAAGTACCTAGCTCAATAAACATTGGCATGTCCACTGGACAGTATACAAGCAAAGAAATAGGTCATGAAAAAAGTGTACCTACTAACTGCCAGACGGCTGTGTTTGTAAACATACCAATTGGCCAGTAGGCTCAATTAGGGGAAGTACCTAGCTCAATAAACAGGAGTTGTGTCAACTTCTATGCCAGTTAAATGAACAACACTTTTCGACCTAGTAGTCATAACTAAATGAATGATATTTATATAGCCGCAACATTTGATCTTATAACACTTGATTTTATAACATTTTATCTTATAACACTTGATTTTATAACATTTGATCTTATAACACTTGATTTTGTAACATTTGATCTTAGAACATTTGATCTTATAACATTTTATCTTATAACATTTGATTTTATAACATTTGATCTTATAACACTTGATTTTATAACATTTGATCCTATAACACTTGATTTCTATAACACTTGATTTTATAACATTTGATCTTATAACATTTAATTTTATAACATTTGATCTTATAACATTTGATTTTATAACATTTGATCTTATAACACTTGATTTTATAACATTTGATCTTATAACATTTGATCTTATAACATTTGATTTTTTAACATTTGATCTTATAACACTTGATTTTATAACATTTTATCTTATAACATTTTATCTTATAACATTTTATCTTATAACATTTTATCTTATAGGACTTGATTTTTAAAACTAAATTGAAATGCACTGGTGTAGGTGGCTGTTTGTATGAAAATCAAAACTTCTTCCGAGTTTTCTAGAATTTCCCGGAACCTTCTCAAGTTTTCCACATTTATCTAAAACTTTCCAAAACCTTATAGCATTTTCTGTGTGCTTTATATATACATACTCACATTCAAAATTCATTCAAAATGATTTAAAATTTCAGTGTCGATGAGGCAGTACTAAATAAAGTCATATATTCATGAAGTCAAAGGAAACATAAAAAACAAAATGCTCCAAAAAAAAATTTGACAAAAAGTTATTTTGGGCCACCTAAATATATATATATATATATATATATATATATATATGTCTATGTATATATGTGTGTGTGACTGTGTGTGTGTGTGTAATAGTGAGTTTTGACTTTCAGACAAACTTTCTACGAAAACCGATCTATGACAGCATTTATATTTGATATAAATCAATACAATAATTGACTAGATCGTGGATACTCCTACCTTAACCCTGTCACGTTGACCCAATCTCACCTGTCTCTCCTGTATGCCGGTTTATTTGGATTTGAACCGTCAATCATCAGAACAACTGGACCTGACGCTTCGGCTGCAAACTGTGAGAGAGAGAGTGAGAGAGAGAGAGAGAGAGAGAGAGAGAGAGAGAGTCATTAAGGTCTATTTAAAACAAGCGGATTGCATAAATTGGTACAAAGTTCGAAATGATATTAAGTTACACATGCGCTGTACACAAATAAGAAGTGATGAGAAGAAAGAAAGCCGTGACGTCGCAATGGTTGTGTTCCTTCCATGGGTGTAGGTTTAAGTGCATGTGGATCAATATAAGAGTAATTGATCATACATTTCTTTATTTAAATACAATACCCTCTGACATAAGTGACACCTAGCAGTCGTGGGTTAAAATTTATTTGCATTTGAGCACGTGAAACCAAAAAATGTTGCCATCTTGTTTACATCTAGCGCATTGCTGAAGACAAATTTGAAGGAACAAGTTCATTGGGAAATTTTTTTTATCGATTTTCGAGTTACTTTTCAGTGATATATTTTCTTGAAATGTTGCATACGTGTTCTTGCTCCATAACAATGCTTGATTTAATAATTAATTTTGCAATTAATTAACTTTTTTTTATTTTTAACAAAAATGAGTCAAAAAAAAATCTAATAACTAGTTAAGGGATATAACCGTGTTATCTATGACGAACGGCACTGATAGATAGGCTACGTCCCTTGCATCAATAATACGTTTCAAATCTAGCGAAGATCAATGCTTGCTGGTGATTACCGCGTGCTGGTAGGTCAAAGCAGCAGACACACGCTTGCATTGAAAAATTATATATATATATATATATATATATATATATATATAGAGAGAGAGTGAGAGAGAGAGAGAGACAGACAGACAGACAGACAAAGACTTTTTTTACGGAGATGTAATTGGGGAATCACGTAATAAGTGAAAGACCACCTACTATTGTACTGTCATACTATATTCATCTAGTATCGTTTTATTTTGTATTTAATAAAATGGATGTATGACTGCAGTATACTACTATCGACCTTGTTAATGTGTTTATATTCTGTACCTTGTTGGTTTTGTTTCGCTATATCTGGTTGTTGTTGTTTTTTTTTTTAGCAAAGCCTATTACGTCTCTCCATTATAGCGTGAAGTCACCATGTAGACCACAAGAGACTGCCGAAACTGGGATTCGAACCTTTAAGCAGTGCCACACTACTGAGGTTTCCATCTTCATCCTCAATCAGGCCACCGGCCACTGATGTCCACACAATCGTTGTTACTGATAGGCAAGCTAGGCGTTTGCCTGTGGGTCGGGTAACTGTCCCCCACCAGGGGCCTTGTTCCAGTGCAAGATCCCTAACTAAACTGACGGTACCTCTGAATATCAGAAGCGCGACAGATACTTTGGTGGGGACGGATGGTCGTGTGGTAAAGATTCTCGACTGTCGACCTGATGAGGGTCACCGGTTCGATCTTCGGTGAGGACCAATGGATATTTCAGGTCATGGCTTAAGTCTCAGCTATGTCTCCCGTGGTGCCTCCATGGCCATTGCACGATCGATCGGCTATGGTGGGGCATGAAAGAAGGGCACTGCAAAAACCGTCCCACTAGTGGTTTATAGGATCTAAGAGATTGCATCTCATCCTTACAGGGACGTCACACACAGATACTTTTGATGAGAGTCTTCCAGTTATAGACAAATATCCTGGAGCACCAGCCCATCTTCTTCCCTCCACCCCCCAAAATCCTAAGAATGGCTCTGCCACTGTCAACAAGCCCTCGGCGAGATGCGTATGTTGATGTCTCTTAAATGGATGATTTTCTGTTTGGTTTATTGCACCATCACCTTAATCGGGACTACAGAGATCGCGTAGATTCTAAGAAACTCGCCAATGCCTTATCATACAGACTTCTGATATACACAACTGCAGATGATTACAGATGGAAAAAATACTGATTATTGTTAAATAATATTAATGCTTGTAAATAGGGGGGGGGGGACATATGATATTCTTACTGTCGTTGAAGCACCGGACCAAAAACTTTCACTGGCTTCAGAAGGGCAGTCTGTCCAGCTTGGACATCGTGAATAATTCATCCCTGGTGCGTTTTCTTGTCCACACCAGGTAAGAGAATTGGCCAGGTAACCGATGAGTGTGTCTTCCAGTGTGACAAAGTTAATGCCAATATCTGAATATCTGTGTGCCAGGTTGTATACTCCTGACCAGAACATTGTCTAAAAAATAGTGGTTGTTTTGAGTTTTCAGAAAAATGTTTAGTTCTTTTGGTTGGATGTAGATTGAGAGAGAGAGAGAGAGAGAGAGAGAGAGAGAGAGAGAGAGAGAGAGAGAGAGAGAGATTTGATATATAGATATATTACATGATAGACGGACAGATAGATAGATAGATAGATAGATAGATAGATAGATAGATAGATAGATAGATAGATAGATAGATAGATAGATAGATAGATAGATAGATAGATAGATAGATAGATAGATAGATAGATAGATAGATAGATAGATAGATAGATAGATAGATAGATAGATAGATAGATAGATAGATAGATAGATGATAGATAGATAGATAGATAGATAGATAGATAGATAGATAGATAGATAGATAGATAGATAGATAGATAGATAGATAGATAGATAGATAGATAGATAGATAGATAGATAGATAGATAGATAGATAGATAGATAGATAGATGGATGGATGGATGGATGGATGGATGGATGGATGGATGGATGGATGGATGGATGGATGGATGGATGGATGGATGGATGGATGGATGGATGGATGGATGGATAGATAGATAGATAGATAGATAGATAGATAGATAGATAGATAGATAGATAGATAGATAGATAGATAGATAGATAGATAGATAGATAGATAGATAGATAGATAGATAGATAGATAGATAGATAGATAGAAACAAATGATGTCCAGTCAGCCTCTTGCAAATATGGGACCCCTGTTGTCTTTGAAAACTGAGGGCCACTCGGGCAGCCCTAAACTTTTGAATAATTTTTGGTCTGAGACCCCCCAGCTAGTGCATAGATTGTCTTTTTTTTTTTATTGGCTAAACCAGTGGTCGGCAAAGTGCGGCTCCAGAGCCGCATGTGGCTCTTTGGCTCCTTAAGTGCAGCTCTGGCACAAATATCCACAGAAGGCGCAATAATATTTTAATCAAAAAAAACTTGGTAAGAAAATAATTACATCATATTTTGATAAATTAAAATTCTTCTATAAATCGAGAGCATGTATAATTTGTTTGTTTAAGTTAAAAGATAGATAGGTAATTAAAATTTTACATTGTTGTAAAAATACGTAACGAACATTGAGTTTAACTTTCGTAAACGTAAACACAAACCATGTGCAAGCTACTGGCTGAAATTGTTCGTATGTTTTCGGCGTACTCCGGTATGATACAAAGGTACACGGAGAAAAAATTTCTTAGAAAAATTCCCATGCTTGTCACAGAAAGCGAGAGCTTTCAATAACCTGGAGAAGCTAGACATGATTAGTTTCAACGCTTGGAATAGTATTCCCAGGCCCGTAGCGTGCGGGGGGGCCAGGGGGCCGGGCTCCCCTGCGTTTTGTCTGCCCCCCCCCCTGCTTATTTGTTTTACTTAGTAAAATGTATTACCTGGCCCCCACTGCTATTGCCCGGCCCCTGCTGTAGAATTCCTGGCCCCTGCTGTAAAATTTTCACGCTACGGGGCTGAGTATTCCTGACTCTTACGATCAGCTGAAAAAGCTCGCGTTTGCTGTTCTTTCCCTTTTCGGTTCTACATATATATATATGCGAACAATCTTCTTCAAGCATGAACATTATCAAGAGTAAACTGAGAGTCTTATTGATGAGAAGAACTTGGAATCATGCCTAAAATTAAAAACAGCAACTTAAAAACCTGACTCAAACTTTCCAAGGAGATACAAGCACATTATTCGCAATTAGAAATAATTTATTGAGTATGAAATTTAGTTTTATTTAGTGTACTACTTATCTAGTGTAATAACATATAGTGTAATAAAGTTTACTAAACAAGCAGATTTGGCTCCCAATTTTTTTTAATGTTGTAATGTTCATACTTGGCTCTTATGCTAATAAGTTTGCCGACCACTGGGCTAAACCTAAAGTTTTCGACAAGGGAGATAAGTCTACTGATAAAAATCTGCCCCCTCTAGCGCAGAGTGGTCGACCATAAACAATCATGGTGTTTTGGAGAGTTGTTCTTTCTTCGCATGGTATATTAAGTAGAGTACACGTAATATTTGGCTCTGAGAACGCAAGAATCAAACATAATAAAGTCGAACCGGTTTCTACACACCTTATTAGTTGGCAGCGTTTGTTTAGCTGCCTGCAGAAATGGCTCGTACAGTGTCCCCCTCACATCACACGGGGCGCGGAATGAAAAGGCTTGGAAGAAAAGATTCCAGTGTCTCACAGTCAGTGGTTACTCTGAAATATCACAGAATTACTGAATTAATACTAAAATTTATTGGACAAAACATTTTATTACAATCCACGCCTCCAAACAAAAATTAAAAACATAGAAAAGCCTTTTTTTTATGAAACTATACATTTGAAAAAAAAATCAACCTTTACATATTTCAATGATACCTTAGATTTCGAAAAAAAAAATAGTTTCCTGGGAAATTGGTTGAGTTCCAAATCAGAGAGTTTTTTTTTTTATATGAGTCGATTAAAATTAATTCAATCCGTTCACGGATCACCAAAAATACTTTCGATTTTGAGTCAAATGAAGAATATTTGAATGGCAAATACAAAATATTGTTATTATATTTAAAAAATAAAGTAATAAAAACATTAAAAAACGAATAAATAAGCATCTAAAAAATCGAGAGAAAAATTACGCGAGGTGCTTTTACTAAAATGGCTTGCAAATGGTAATGGCGCTAGGAAATTAAAACAATGGATTGAATTTGCAAATTCCAAAGCGAAATTTGGATTCTGAAACAATGTGCTTCAACACAGACTTAACTATATATATACAGTTCCGCCATTGAAGCAATGTGCATCGGCACATCCCTGACGATATACACAGTTCCACAATTGAAACAATGTGCTTCAACACATCCCTGACGATATACACAGTTCCACAATTGAAACAATGTGCTTCAACACATCCCTGACGATTTACACAGTTCCGCCATTGAACCAATGTGCTTCGGCACATCCCTGACGATATACACAGTTCCGCCATTGAACCAATGTGCTTCGGCACATCCCGGACGATATAACAGTTTAGTTCCACCATCTCACCTTGGAAGTATCCCGTTATATCGCGTCTCATCGTAGTCCCAGCACCGTCCTATGAAGACATCTTTGATGTTTGGTGTGGTCCCCTGGTGGGGGTCCGCTAATGTCCAGGTTCCTGTGTAAACGATCACAAGTATGATCAGGACCAGCCTCATTCTGGGTAAATCAAAACAAAAAATTAATGATGATGAATTGTGAAAAATTGGCAAATTATTTTTAATTTGAATTAGGTAAAATTTAGCAAACATTTGATACTTACTTAAATTATATTATTTCAATTATAGATATAGCTAAAACATTTCTTATTTTATTGTTTTCTTTTGTTTAGCAATGTATTTTAGCTTAATCAAAATATATTATTAATAAAAAAAAGTGTTTTTTTTAAATAATGTATTATGAATAAAGTTGTGTTTATTTTAATATTAAATTATTTATAATTTATAACTACTAATTATTACTAAAAACTTTTTTTATTAATAAATACCACTGAGGTACCAATAATGTAATACAATTGACGTTGCTCTGGTGTTGATGTTATTAGCTTAAACGCACATACACAAGCAAACCCCAATTCACTTAAAAATCGCTTACTGCATTGATTACACCGGTGTTTGATACAACTGTAATGACAGTAACCAAATGTACTGGCTGGAACGTATCAACGGACTGCACGTTACCTGACAAGTTTCTGAACCTAGACACCTGTCTGGCTTGTAGAGTCTAGTGCTCTACATCTTTTAAGTCAACGTTCCACATACTTATCTCAAAGTCATTCGTAAAAACTCTTTAATTAAGTAGGCCCATTTTCTTTAATTTTGCTATTTTTTTTAATCGGCCATCAAAGTTCAAATTATTTTTTTCCCGCTAGTACTCATATTATCAATAGCCGTCTAATCCTATATACAGATATGGGGGAGTGTTTGGCGGTGGGGGGGGGGGTGCAACTAAAGTCTTAAAAATATGACATTTATTTCGAATAGGAATGTACCAAAATAGTTCTACAGCTGAAACAAAATTTAATTTTAATGTATACTTTTTTTGTTTTAAATTTATTTATTTTTTTTGTACACAGTCATAAAAATCATAAAGAATTATGTTAGTCATAAAAAGTAAACAAATTAAAAAAAATATATATTTCGAAGGAATTTTTATTCTTTAATAGTTGAGAAGACAAATAGGAAACATTAAGTTATTAAATACGTTTTTAATTTAATTCAGATAGTGAGGGGCCATCGGTGGCATGGGCAACTAAAAGGTTAATTTAATTGAATGTTCTCGTTAGTCAATTGTTGAATTTTTTTTTTATAGAATGTGTGTATGCCAGTAGTACCTGTTACAAAAGGTCGTTCAAGTTTCAACTACATTTTTAATGCTTTAAGAATGTTGGGACTGCGACGAAAATTCGAGGGCCAAGCTATTGTATGTAAAACATAATATAGTAATGTAGAAATGTAATGCTGCGGCATGACACAAAATGAAACCGGCTGTAATCCGGCTGTTAAAATACTCCAGCCAAAGTGTACGTCACAACCTGTATACAGATGCGGCATTTGCATTATGGTTTTACGTTCATGGCTTAGGGCTGCGCTTCTAAACCGGTGGTACGCGTTACCCAAGGGGTACGGAATTGGTTCTGCAGGGGTACGTACGCAACGACATAGAGGCGCCCAAGTATTCCATTATAAAAATAATTGGATTTATTTGCGTACTTGTGAGGGGCACCCAGCGATATAGGCCTACTTTCTCACACTCACAGTCGCGAAAAAGGGTGAGAGCCCGCTGGCTTAGGGCGGGGATCCAATGTGAGGGCTTAAAGACGCAACTCTTTTCAAAATCTTATTTTGCAGGAGGACCTCTTTAAACGCGAGGCCGGGGTGACTGTTCCAGTCCCTCCTACTTGTATAACACTGGACACTGGGATATACAATACTAAAGTTAAAGTAATCATAGCGGTGTTCAGAACTTTCTCCCCCCCCCCCTGTTTTTCTGGTCTGTACTTTTAAAACTAACTAGTCTCTAAGGCAGGCCCGGCCTTTAATAGGCCGATTTGACCGATTGCTGCTAATTGGGCCCCGCGCCTGGCAGGGGTCGCGCAATTTACATTTAGCATCAATAGCAATATGGGGACGGGTGGTCGTGCGGTGTAGAGCGCTCGACCGTCGACCGGAGAGTCCTGGGTTCGAACCTTAGTGAGTACCTTAGGATTTTTTTTTCAGGTCCTGGTGTAAGTCCCTAAGTCAAACCAGCTTTAAATGAGTACCCGACTTTATGTTGGGGGAGTAAAGGCGAGTAATGCCGAGGATACTGAAATATGAATTGTACACTTCATCTGCCCCGATGAGCCCCAAGTAGTAATAGTTGTTATTGTAAAATAAAAATTAAAAAAGGGAACCCGCAATTCGTAAGGCCAGTCAGCTCTACTCTAAAGTACCAAAGATTTGCTAGCTCTCACATTCATTTTTAATGACTTAGATGACTGCGTAACTGGGATAGGAAGGGAAAAAAAAAGATGCATTTAACTATGGTTTAACCATAGATATAATTGGTTTAACTATGTGAACACTGCAAGGTGGCTAATGATGTAACTTATATCTTCAAATTACGGCAAATATTTTAAACTACGATATTATTGATTTGGCTTTTAATGTATTCCATTGATAAGGCAAAATATAGTGTAAATATTCGTAGTGAATTCAATTTGATTTGTAACAATTTACCCCCTTTGGCAGACGATTGTCTCCCTTGGACACTCATTTTAAAAAAAAAAATTATTTCTTGAAATGAGAATTTTGTAGAATGGTTCTAATGACCTTTACTCTCAGAATCTTAAATATAAAAAGGTTTATTAATTTGTTACTCCTGCTAATTGCTAAAAAAAACATTCACGTGGGTAATTTAGTCTTGACCCTATAAATATTTACATTTTAAGAAACCTTATTTTTTGAATAAAATATATTTAAAGACATTTAGAACCTCTGGGTGAAAAACGTTCCTAGTTAGGTAATAAGTTTTGCTAGATCTAAAGGGCCATCGAGGAAGATGGAATTTAGAATTCATCTGTTTCTGTAACCTCTGCATATAAAGGGATTGTTAGCACAATGCCCAGCCACCTTTACTTTACATTACAAGATAAAACTGAAATTATTTTCAAGTCAGCCAAGACAATTTAAGCAGAATTCTATTTCTTAAGCAGAATTCTATTTGTCAGCTAGTACGTTTCTTAAATAAAGTTAAAGACTGGCAGATATAAATGTTCAGTGTTTTTAATGTATCTATCAGTCTGTTTAATTCATCTATATAATCATCAGTATGTTTGTTTTTAGGTCATAGATAGATTAAAAAATCTGCTCAAATTATTTCCAATCAATCTTAAGTTAGATAAGTAAGTAAGTTCCCTTCTTAGCCCTAACGAACCATCGGGGCAGATGAGGTGTAGAATTCATCTGTTTCTATAACCTCGGCTTATGAAGGGATTGTGTGGTTAGGACAACGCCCAGCCGCCTTTACTTCCCCAACTTAAAGTCAGGTACCCATTTAAAGCTGGGTGGACTTGTGGGACGACTTTGCACCAAATTTACCTGGAAAAATTCCATGGGCCTCACCGGGGATCGAACCCATGACTCTCAGGTCGACAGTCGAGTATCTACACCACTCGGCCATCCGTCCCTAAGTTAGATAAACACAACTAAAAAATGTCTCAGAAAAAATGTGAAGCAATCAAGTCACTAATTTTATTGAATTTTTATTCAAAATGACATTTACAACAAAAAAGACTAAGTAGATAAAAGGAATAAATATTTCTGTAAATTGATATAAACAAGAGTAGTGGACTGTAAATTATACAAATAAATAGTTAATCCATATGTTGGTTGTAACAATTATGAATTTAAAGCAAATATTATGGAAATGTATGGTCAAATGTTAATACGCTCTCATTTTTTGAAATGGCAATAATACATGTAAAAAAATTTGGATGAATATCACCAATCAAAAATATAACAAAAACATAAACGATCAGCAATTTCAGGATATCACAAAATGTATGGCATTTTAGGCTATAACATGAGCCCGATAAACAGTTAGTCAAAGAATTTAAAGAATTACTGGTCTGTTTTTTCTTCATTCAGTTCAAGTCAAAATTTCATCAATTTCAAAATGAAAATATAAAATTAAAGAAGACTCATAAAAAAATATCAATTTTCTTAAAGATGGTAGCTCAATATTTGTCAATAGCTTTCTGGCAATCAATTTACATTATACTGCTATTTTGAGAACATAAACAGTTGAAGCAAAGGCACAATTTGAAGAGTAAACAAGTCTGCCAGTACAGCCTGAAATAAAAATACAAAAAAAGAGTAATTAGAAAAACATAAACTTATAAAGGGTATCAGAAAAGTTTGTTTAAAATTTCAAATGACTATTTTTTTAAATCAAATAAATTGAAACAATTGTGGCAATCGTAAACTAAATGCAGAGTAGAAAATATTTTTTTTGCACTCAATATTGGCAAAATTAAATGTGCTTACAACAGCTAGATAGTGCACAATAGATTATTGAAACTGAGAATAGATTTTATACATGTATTTTGCATAACATAAGTGCTCATTATGTTATTATCCTTTGAAGGATGAGATTATTAAGTTTTCGATCCTAAATATCAAGCCATAAACCACGGGGACATTTAGTTGCTACTGTTCTAGACATCTATCATAGTTTGTGTTACAGCAGCTATTGACCTGAAAGGTCACAGATAACTGGTGTGGATAATATTCGTGGGTGTAATCTGCAACAGTCTAGCTGAGCTCACATCTTTCTCTGTAGTGGTCATGCGCTAAGCATCACAAGTTGTTTTTTTTTATTTTTTTGGTTCGCTTTTTTTGGTTTGTGATATGTGTTGTCAACAAAGGTTAAAGCTAAATCTGTCAAAATTAAAAACAGTTTGAAAGATCTACCAGTAAATGTTAGATAACAGGTTCGCTTATTGATTGATGACAGCAAAAAGTTTTATAATTAGAGGAAGATTACCTCCCTCTACTGTTAAAATCTTGAAAGCTACAGGCAGCGAGAAGATATTATTTTGCAAGACACTACAGAGACAAGCAACTGGAACGTGTACAAATAACTTCAGCAATACAACATGGATAGAATTTTTTAAAATTATCGGAAAATTAACATTAAAAAAGGTCACTGTTAAATATAAAGTATAAAAAAGAGCAGTTTGAAAGTTTTCCAAAAATTATATATGGTATATTTTTGTATTCTAGCAAAAATAAATGATCTGGCGCAGTGTATCTTAATATTTTTTTTTAAAATTGCATTAGTTTTTAACAATGTATTTATTTATATCTGAACTAGACAATTAAAAAACCTTCTTTCAATACCTAATGACATTGCATCCCCAATTATCCACTGGTTAAGTTAGACAAGTCACTACCCATGTCTAATTTAAGAAATCAGTGATTTTCTGTAACATAATATTCTTTCATTCGATTATGTATGCATAGACTTCAAACAGTGTTCCCTTTAAGTTAGATATGAGCAAACTACATCCCACCTGTCTGTTTGACCCAGATGACATATTCAATTTTAAGTACATTTCATTTATATTAGTTCATATCAGTTTATCAGTTTGCTCTAGGTCTGGTCCTCTTTTTTTTAATTTCTGCTACTGGTCCGGATCATCTATGAAATATATTAATCCACATTGTGGCCTGTGATTCAAAAAGTTTACCCACCCCTGCTCTAGACTGTGCTAACGTAAGCACACACATTGCAACAGAGAGCGTAAATGCTTCATTTAGTTGGCCATTTTACCATTGTGTCACGCACAGAGCCACAGGTGAATTTTTTGGAAATTTAGAGGGAACATAGACTCCAATATTTTCAATACTATGGCAACTTAATGACAACCATTCTTACCTCTGCAGTACTTAACGATTGTACTTTCAATAAGTTTGTTTTCCTGAATGAGAAAATTGCAGCAGCCAAAACTTAAAGAAGAGAAGAAAAATACATTTGTTATACAAAGCACACAAAAAGATGAATGAGAACTTATTAATGTACGAGGAGATTTTTTTTTACTTTGTAAATTATGGGCATGGCTGTAAATAAAGAATGAATGAAGTAAGATTTGTTAGTAGTAAGTCAGAGAGTAGTTGGATAACACTGCAAGGTGTGGAAAGAGTTAATCTATTTCTCTGTTTCACTGAAATGGATAAACTGTGAATCGTAAGATTAGTGAATCGCTGTGATATGTTGTTGTGATAACTTTAACTGTAGAACACATCACTTGTTACAGTGACTGCAATTTCATTTATTTAGTGAACATTAAACTGAAACTAGTCTTCATATACTGTTCTTTAATCAATCAAGACATTTAGAAACTTAAAGGCAACAAGTTCTATTGTGATTATTTTATGTTATGAGAAGCTTCAGAATTTATCCAAAAGTTTTTGAGGTAGTTATTTTTCAAAGGACAATATGTTACACACTAAAGATGCATACAGCTTATGTGATCCACTAATCTAAATATCTAAGTGCAAAAGGTGTTATCATTATAGCCAATCTATGAAATTATTATAGAATGCACTATGCACCAAAATGATGGCTCCTACACAGAAGCTCTTGGTAGTAGGTAGACTGAAAATGAGCCACTAAGTTAAACTACAGATGGTTCAGTCCAGGGGAGAGGAATTCATTTATTAATGCAGGGTGCAAACCAAACAAACTTCCAGGGTGCCTGCCTTTTGGGGCTTTCACAATTACAGTGATATGCTATGAAATGACTTAGCAATTAGTGGGCATGTATATTCAGAGTGGCCCAAATTGGTGGTGGCAGTCTGGAGTTCTGGTCACATTTCAACCACTCTTCCTGATAGAAAAAAGGTTATGTGTAAAACATCAGTTCAAAACTCAATGTTAATTAAATCTGCAACAAGTACATTTGACATAAATGTACTAATTCCCCCCTTTCAAAATTTGTTCATTACTTGTCTATGAAAGTTAGAAAAACATTATAACGGCTGAAATAGTTCGGAAATTATCTTAAAGTAGATTGGAAGAGAAAAAAAGAAAAAGTACAACTTTTATTTAAATTAAACAAATGAGATGCCCACCTGACAATATCTCTAAAGAGTCAAATGCAAGAATTCTATCCCACAATAACAAAACCTGGTCACTTGCTAAAAATCCAGAAAATCCTCTCATCAGCCATTTAAAAGCTATTTTCAAACTGAAAAAAAAATTTTATTTGATAAGAGTCAGTTAAAACTTAATACTTGGGTTGCCCTAATTTTAGTTTTAATAAACATTCTTACGGTTGGCAGCCAACTTGAATAAGGTGGTAAAATAATTCTGGTTCTTCTGACTGCAGAAGTTTCTCAAACAGAAGACTTAAAGCCACAATTCCCTAATTGAAGAAAAGATAAACAAACCCTAAATTTTTTTTAGTTTTTCTGTTTCGTACACTTTCAAAATAACCATACACTATCATAACTTTTTTTTATTTAGCAAAATTGTTTTAATTTTTTTTAAAGTAAATAAATTACCTGAGGATGTGATGAAACACTGTGTAACCTGAAGAAGTAGTTCATATACAAGTGTCGAAACACAAAATAGAGACGGACAACATCATTGTATAAGTAGCATAATGGAGCCACTGAGGACAAATTAGGAAAAATATTCTTGTTAAAAAAATAATAAGCGCCATAATAAATTTCACTTTATACATTTGTATTATGTATTCATTTATCATCTATGAAACAATATAGATTTTATTAAAATTTCTTCATGAGATGATACTAATTTGGTTAGCTGACTCTCAATTTCAAAACTAAAAATTACAATAAAGTAAAATTCTGTACACATTGCTTTGCAAATATCTTTATAAATATTGGGTTCAATTTCTGGCAAATTTTCAAATCATGGTAACAGAAGAAAGAAAAATACTCTGTAAAAACAAGGTAAAATTTTAATGCATGATGAGCTTTAATCTTACCATACATTGCAAAACCATGAAATGGAATAACACCATTTGGTGGGTAAGTGACAGCAAAATCATCTAAGCCAAGCTTTCCTCTAATGTATGATTTAGGAGGTGTGGCACTGCTGTATGCAAAATGTTTCAAGACAAAACTGTCTCTAGAGAAAGGTAGCAGAACCTGCAATAGTATAAATAATCTACTATAATAAAAAAAAAAAGATATATTGTTAGCCTTAAATGTATGCTTTAAAAAAACATATTTTTATTGACCACACTTTTCTATTTCCACGTTTGTTTCTGAGAGCTAAAAAACGAGAAAAACTTATTTTTGTATTAAAATGTAACAGTAAATTATCAATTTAACAATCACCTGATAGAGAAAATCTTCAAACACAAAATACTGATCATCATTTGTAGCAGTTAATTTGACATCCTGAAAAAAAAAAAAAATCAGACACAAAAATATCATTCATAACGATCTTCTAAAAAAATATGTATTAAATATTTAAAGGCAATATGTTTTTTTACTAACCTTATATAATAAACTATCAACTAGTAAATCATGTTGTAAAACATAACTTTTTAACTGCTCATAGTATAAATAGTCCTGTTTTGAAAAAAAAAAAAAAAAGTACATTAATTTGTCCCAAAAAAAAAATCAGGGAAAAATTTTGTTTTTAATTTGCTTAAATAGAAGTTTTTTTTGCTTAAGAAATTAAAAAAATCATTTTATTTTTCAGAAAATCATTGTATAATGAAACAAACAGCATTGTCAAATCATAAGCATTAACACATAATTTAAAGTGGAAAAAAAAATTGTACTTGCCACATTCTTCAAATCAACACCCAAAATTTGGCAGTACATATCTGCCCTCATAGAAACTGGGCAACCTTTTTTAGAATACTCTCTTGTCAATGGGGCATAATTGACAGCTAAAACTGTAATTTTCAGAAAAAAAAAAAGTATCCTTTCATTTTGCATCAGAGACTATAGCTTATTTGTTTTGAAGAATACATGTTATTGCAATAAGATAGAAGGTTATGGCTGCGTTGTTCAGTATCAGGGTATTTTTGAGATTTTCTGTTCGATTTCTTCAATATGAAATGAAAACAAATTCAGTATCATAAAAAAAGTAAAACTGGATATAGATTTTAGAATGTTATAAAAAAAACTGCAAAAACAAGCTACTTTGCTGCATCTTCAAATGTAAACAGTGGCTAGACAGAAAACTTAAGACCAAACTATGCCATTCTTCATCCTCCACATAATATTTTTTTCAGGAACACAGATTACACTAAACAACTCAATTGTGTGCATTTAATTGTTCTTTAAAAACTGGAACCAGGAACAACAAAAAAAGTTCATACTTCATGCCATCAAGGATAAAATGTTGTATCTGAAAATATTTCAAATCTGTAACCACTACTACAATAAGTTGAGCTATCCTTTTTATACATCCTCCACCAATTCTAAGATATCAATGGCCACCAAAAGAAAAACAGATAACTGTTGTCCCTTGGAGGACTGAACCCCTCAACTAAACAATGCTGACCGGGCTCACAATCTCAACACCATTAATTTAGATCAGAATAAGCTATTCCACAATTAGACATCTAAATCATTAAAAAAAAAAAAGGAATTATAAAAAAACAAACAACATAGTAAACCTTTTTTTCCAAGCTTAGTGCGTTCATTTTCAAATAACTCTGGAGGTATATCCGGCAAATCATCTGTGCCTGTCTGGCAGTGTGTTATAGCCATTTCACTGTATTGGACTCTCTGTATTGTTAAAAAAAATCTCACTTCAAACATAGTTCATAGACATCTATAAACCTTGAAATAGTTTGTTTTTAAATAAGCATGTCAGTGTTTAGAAAGCAGCAATAGCTAGAGATTTTGTCAAAAAATTCTTATTAATTAAAAATTTATTTCCCATGTATTTACCATTACAGATTGGATGAGTGTATTTTGATTTTGTATGAAATAAATGTATTCTTTGAATTAAATCAAATTACTATTTTTATTCATTTTTTCATCACATATCTTTTTTTTATGATAAATGAAATATTTTAAGAGAAAAAAACAACTTACCAATTCATTAAGTGTTTTCACTTTTAGAGATATCTGAATTAATCCCCAAGGCAAATCAAAAGTCCTACAGAAATGTTTACAAATCACCTCAGAATTAATACATATTTTAATGTGCATTTTTACTATCAAAATTTTAAACTTTGCAACTGCTTTAATCTCAGACATATCATGTAATATCTTTTTCAATTCAAAATTGAACGTTTTTGCTGTTAATTTGTATTTCAAATATTATTTATTTTATTTATGTACATGCATTAATTTTTATAAATTTGTGATATGGTGAAAAGGTCTAATAATAAAATAACATTAAAATTTAGTTATTCAGCTAGCGACATTCCAGTCTCTTTACTATTAATCTAGTTGAAAAAATTATTATTCTGAGTAAATGAGGAATAATTTACTTTGCCAAGGCATTGCAAGAGGAGGTGTAACTATTTATTAATAAACAGTAAAAAAAAGGTAAAATGATTCTATAAGAGACCAATATCTGAAGTAAATGTTTGGTTCCTTTGAAATATGTGTGTATATATACTGCATAAAGAATATTATTTTATGTTTCCTGCAATCAATAAAAAATATTTCTTAAAATGTGTCCGATTATTTTTTTTTTAATGTCTCTATCTGTAATAGACATTTTAAACCTGTACTAGGAGGTCAGAAATGAATAAGAGCAGGTATTGGCCAATACTATCGGGCCTTCTACACCATGTCAGGCTGGATGCTCAGAAGTAATTAAGTACTTCTTTTATTAATTACTGAATAACATATAGATATGGCGTATGATAAAAAAAGGCTTATAATTTTCAGAATAAAAATATTTATATATATTTCTAAGACTATTTCCTCATTTTTTACAATGTGACATTTGATCTTTTTTTTCGACATGACTCTATTCATTTATTGATTAATCTTACCCCTATTTATTTAGAACAAGCAAAAGATATTGATTTTTGACAAGATAAATAACAAATAGCTGTGTAGGCCTATATCAGATTACTATGTACATAAACAGATGTTCATTGACTAATACGGTGCATTCATAATTATAATGCAGCATCATCATCAAGATTAATTTATCACTCAAATTAAAACATTCTTTTTAGTGAGCAACAGAAATACAAACCCTATATTTCCTGTGCTTGCACAGTTTGGATTTTGAAGATTGACCACAACATCAAGAAAATCTTTTGGCGCATACACAGGACGAATCTGACTCAAATCTGAAATAAATTTAATTTCATTGATTACTGTTGCATTGTCACTGTTATATTATTTAATGTAAAGCTTCTGAAATCATCACTATTTGTACGTTTAACAAGAGCCAATAAAATATTATTATTTATTAAAGGATAATTAATTGGAATTGCGGAGCTACACAGCAGTTATCTTGACCTTGTAGATTGACAGCTTGCCACCAAGCCAACCAAGAGACAGTTAGCATTTGCACTTATCACTACAAATCCTAATTCAGTCAGATAAAATAATCAATTTCATTTACAAACAGTTAAACCAAAAAATATATGTTACTATTAGTTACTGGTAATATAATATAATCATTTAACTCACCCGGGCCATCTATTCCAAGTTCCGACCATCTAACAGCCATATCTTTTTTATCTTTTTCCGACCTCTGAAGGAAATATAAGTAAGGGTGAATAAAAATGGTGTAGATGCAAATAAATTGACTTTTTTTATTTTTACATTAAGTATTATATAGTTAAATAGATTTATCTAAAAGTTATTTCTAATCCATTTACCGATCTAGCCAAAGGTATGGTTAATTCTGTGCACATGCTATTTAAACTTTTTAAAATTTTCTTTTCCCAAGCACCCTATTCAGATAATAAAAAATAACAAAAAAAAGTTGCATATTTTGATAATCAAAGAAAATAGACAATTATTGTCATAAAAAATGGTATTAAAACAGAATAAATCTTGGATATTTAAGAGAGAGTGATAATAAAAAAACAACTGTTTTGACAAGTACACAATACTATAAGCACCGTGCATAATGTATTATAGATTTCTGTGAATTTCTGGGTTTATTTACAACAGGTGAGATCGGTCAAAGCTAGATTTTTTGCAAAGAGGAGCCACATGTACCACCTTTTTATGGTTAGCTAAAGCCTTACTGTATTCTACCATCACCTTAGATTTAGAACAGAGGTGTGCGGATCTTGAAATTTAGCGTCCGCGTCCGTCCGCGGATTTCTATCAATGATCCGCGTCTGCGTCCGCAGAATCTTACAACATTGGTCTGCGGACCAGTCCGCGCGTCCGCATAGCTGAAATTTAGCTGTTTAAATGACTTGAAATTTTTTTTATGGTAACGCTAAAGAAGATCCGCGTCAGTCCGCGAGTCCGCAACTTAACCATACAATGCGTCCGCTGTCAGTCCGCGGATTCGGAAAAGTCTGCGGATCTGCGTCCGCAAGCGGACGCGTCCGCTGTCCGCTCATCTCTGATCTAGAAGTTCCTATACTTTACTATCACCTTAGAGCTAGAAATTCCTATACTCTACCATCACCTTAGAGTTAGAAGTTCCTATTACTCTACCATCACCTTAGAGTTAGAAGTTCCTATACTCAAGAAATGGTGACATGATGGTGGTTTATGTTCAAAATAGGTTTATCAGAATAAACACTTTCTTCAAATCAATCCTACAGACTTTATTTACTAAATTTTCTCTGATGATGCTTATCACACACATTTTGTTCCGAATAAAGAAATTTGGTATATTGATCATTGAAACATATCTCTCATTGTTAAATGATGCTTGCAATGATGAAAGAAGTTTCAGTGCTCCATATTCATCTTTTTTTATTAAGACAAGAAACTTAGTAGACCATTGTTACTTATTTTTAAACATGTAGCTCCATCATGTGATCACAATTAAATCAAATGAAACTTTATGTACAGAGTGAGAAGCATAAACCCAGAACAAATACGCCTCAAAAAACCAAGTAACATTGCTATATTTGTATTAAGTAAAGAAATATTTTTAAAAATGACAGTTATGTGATTTAAACCTTTAATTTGTTTTAAATTTCATTACACAATCATGCATTGTTTGGATGATTTTTGAGAAAAAATAAACATAAAACCTGTGCTTTCAATATATAAGAAATCGGTTCTTTTGGTGATTCAGGCATAGACAATGGGCTGTTTCTATATACTTTAGATTGTGACTGCATAAAATGATAAACAGCATTTCTGAGCTTTTTATCCCAACCTAATAATCAAAGAAATAAACAATTAATTATAATTATCAATTTATAAGTGACTTTTTAAAAGCTCTTGTAAACATTAAAAAAAAAAAGTAAAATATAATTATTTCACCTTCAGAATGTAATCCACTTTGCACGCTTTTTTTAATATCACTTATTCTCACATTTGATTTCAGAGCTTCATCCTTTAAAAAAATATTATAAGTAAAGAGTAATTTCAATCCTATTTTGATCTGAACACTTGTGTTGACTTTTCTGCTTAATTAATAAAGTGAGACACAGAGATCCATAGTTTCATAAGTAAAGAAATCTTTCAAATGTGTTGCCAACTATTATCCCAAGCCACTATAGTAACACTTAAGAAATTATTTTACACTGCTCAGTTGTAAGCTCTGGAACAAAATGCTCAATAAGAATAAGACTCAATCTCTTTTACTTAAAAAGAAATAATTAGATTACAATACTAATACATGTATTTGAAAACTTTATTAATATTCAAGATAACTGGTATCAGGAGAATTTCCTTAATGTATGTTAAACAAGCAAATTCTCAAAATTGTAAGTACACCCATGGTAAATGATGTCCACTTTAAAAAGCATAGAAATAGTATTTAACTATCTCTGTTTGTTATCCTCGTTATTAAAGACTGCATCATTTGAATTTTGGCCATCTTACCAAATAATCTTTGTGCCCACAGGGAACTATGAAAGTCTAAAAATGAAATTTTAAATAGCATATGAAATTTTTTTTTTAAAAGTTAACGTAGACCTAAAATAAATTGAAAGTTGTAATAAAGATGGTCCAAATATGGCCCTGGTATTTTTTTTATCTTTAAATTTTTTGTCCTAAGCTTATGCACATGATTCTTGCACCATCTTCTTTTCTTCCAATTCCACAATCAACAGCAATCATTGTCTACCAATAGTTTAATAAGTAAGGAAACAAAAATGTGTATATAAATAACAAAAGAGCTGAGCTGCAGTCAATGTTTTTCCTAATACACACATAAAATACATTTATTTATTACACTAAAAAAGAACTTTCCCCCATTTTTATTTCAACAACTTTTTTATCCAAGTGTTATTTTTAAAAGCTTTTGATGATGTCATTGCTAAATATTTATTGGAAATCTTTTGTGAAATCTATCTAGAAAAGGTGTGTACTGAGTCGTGACAGAATGTACATATTATATAGATAAAAGAATGTACATTTTTAAGCTAATGCCTAAGGTACAATTGGGTAAAAATTTCAAATACTTGATTACCTGAGCAGCCAAGAAAAGTTCATTGTAAAGAGTAGAAGATCTTAGACTTGACAGTAAGCTAACAAAGTTACTTTCAAAAGGTTCTCCAGAAGCCATTATTGGATTTTCATCAGCACTCTAATAGCTTATCTTGAGTATCTTTAATTAAAAAAATATATATATATATATATATACATATATAATTGTGAATTTGATAGTATTAAAATACATATTTGTTTTATATTTGTATTGTCTTTTTTGTTATTATTAGTTCACTAAACATTAGAAATTAAAATATTAAAGAGTTTAAAGTGGTTATCATAGAATTCCAAAAAAAGAAATAATAAATGGTACATTACATTATTGTTTTTATTGTTTTGCTTAGGTTATTGTGTTGTTAAACATAACATGACCAAATATGCAAGCTTTTGCTTTTTAACAGCCCAGTGGTGGTTCCTGATGGCTACAAGGTTGATAATCCTTTAATCGACAAAGGTGGTGGTCTTATGCTCTATGTATGATGCAAAACTGATGAATTTGTGACCTCTCATTCACTGTCATAGTGAATTTTGTAATTATACAGTAATTCTGCAATATTCTGTCCATAGGTTCAGCACATTTTTAAATGTTTGGAGATTGGCATTTTTTTCTACTGTTTTTTGCAAACTTGTTTTGTTGCACCTTGATGATACTTTAGTGCCACCAGAGGTTTTCATATTTGACAAAAGGGCCAGACCAAAAGCAGAAGGATTGATACCAATTTAATGTAAACTTCAAAGGTGTGCTAGGTGTGTCAAAATTTGCTTATGTCTGGTATAACAGGAAAGATTTTAAAACAAAGTGGACTGTATTAATATAATGCATTCATAATATTTTGTCCAAAAAGAGCAATGTAATAACATTTTTTTTAAAGAAAGTTGATGTTTAATTTTTTTTGTTTTTTTTTTTAAAACACCACACAATTCAATCCACAAAATATAGAAAAATATAAGCAACCATTTCTTTAACTCTTGATGATGATGCTAATTGGACTAAAAACCTATCAGTAAAAAAAACATTAAATATTTCAGAGTTCAATAAGAAATTTCATTCAATGTAAATTTAATATATGTATATGTTAAATATTTAATTAAAGTGTAATTAAAATGAATTGATTAAATATTTAACTATGTCTATAGACTATAGTAATCACATATTCTTTTTTTTTTCAAAATTGTAAAATTGTTTTTTTTATTGACAATTATCATTTTTAAAATGCTGGCATGAGAATGCTTCTTTCTGAAATACAATTTACCAGTCCATTGTAATTGTAGGCTGCATGCCTACTCATAGTCTTGTGCTGCTAGATGTACTGCCCTCTTTTATTTGCCTTGCAATCAGTGAATCACTCCCTCTGCAGCAGTAAATTTCAATTTTATCAATAATTAATTATTCAATAATTAAAGCTTTATTTAATTATCAATAACATAGAAAGAAGAGTTTTTATCTGTTTCATCTCAAGCAGGACTTTTATGTCATTTATAATTAGTTACTGTTAAAGTAAACTTAAAGTGTTTTACACTAGTACTAGTTAAACTAGTAATAGAGTCTAGACACTAGTAACTATACTCTATATAATATATATAAATATATACGTTCATTCATCAACTCAATGGCTTGCCAATGCTACATAAAATATAATTATTAATTACTGTTTCGTGTGTCTTGGCTGGCTTGACTAGGATCGTTTAAGTCAAGTTATGGTATTGTGGGTAGTATTGTGTATACCGCCTAGACGCCATATTCCCAGCAACGATAAATAAACGAAAAAAAACGGTTTGCATTTCTTTGCCAAAAAATAAGGTTCTTTTCATAAATCTGCAAAAGAAAAATAGTTGTCTCCCTTCCCCCTAGTCAACCAACAACTTCCGGAATGATGAAAATGAAATGTTTCACACAGTAGAAAAAAGAAAATAGCACCAGATTTATCGGTTTAGTAGTACCTTCATTCGCGATGGTCTCAATTACCGATATGACGCTCTATCTACTTGCTATCGCATGTGTGCTTTTAATTTTGGTGCGTATAATTATACACTGAAATGTTTTGTTACTATCTAGTTAATCTACAAACATTACTAATTTCAACGTAAAACTAAGTCTAAAAGCCGGTGTCATTACCATTAAGGCATTATGAGCGATTCAGATATCAGTTGTAATAAACAAGTTACAATGGCCTTAGGCGCCTTAGCTACCACATCATTACTTATTTGCGACGTTTATCTGGTGTCACATACATGATTGGTAGTGTAAAAGACATGTATAAATCTCTTTGGTAATAACGTATGTCACTGTGTATGCTATGCCCATGGTAACTTAATCTTGTTGATCAAAAAGTTAATCATTAATTACAATTGTACAATATAAAAATAATATACTAGCTGTACCCTGCAAAACCTTTGCATAATCAAGTATGACAAAGATAGACAGTTGTTCAACTTTGATGTATATTTTTTTGTTATGAACAAAATTTTAAATTTTCTGTTATTTTCCTCACAACAACCTAAACTTTAGGCTAAAAAGTTAAAATAAACAAAAAAAATGTATCCATGAGTCATGAGCAGGCTTTGAACCAAGGCAGCTAGAACATAGTCATAGAGCATGTATCATAACCATAAAAGTCACTAAATTCCACAGGAGGAAGGAGATTTTTTTAAATATATTGAAAATTGCTTGATTATATTTAACTTACACATAGACCATAGTGTGTCTTAGTCGTACTAACATAGTCTAACTTTGTAATCTAAAAACAAATTAAAGCATTATTTATGAGAACATAATTTTTATAGAAATTTCACAGAATTTCTCTTTTCACATTGGATCGACTTTTTACAGAAATTTTATTAACAAAATTTTTTACGATAAACTCAGCTATTTTTATCTTCTGAGAATCTTGATTATTACATATTTTTTTTCATTTGACGATTATTAAATGCAATCTTTAGTAAAAAAAAACAAATAATTAGATGTTAATATTTATTATTACTTGTTAATATTTTAGACTATTGAATCTCATATTTAAAACCACAGAAACAATATATAACTAGATTTTAAAAAAGATTTATCGCATTTATAAGCAGGCAATTAGCCGATAATTATTTTAAACAGGAAACTGTATTCTTGATTCTTACCATCGTTCTGCAGCAGATAGATAGCCAGACAGAATTGAGACAGGAAATATTTATTTTGATTATCAACTAACTTTATCATAATTAAGCTGCTGGATAGCAAAGTTAATAGTGAACTTGACCTCATATGTTTTCGACAGGAAACAGAATAGTCACTTTTGTTTTTGTACACTTTTCTCAAGAGTATTATTCATAATGTTTATTAAATATGTACCTGGTACCTTTAAAGCAAAAAAAAAAAAGCCTATCCCAGAATGTTTATCATTAATTGACTTATTTTTTATTTCAGTTTATTTTTTATACATACATAACAGCTAAAGCTTACCCCTACCTTGGACGTCATGACAGTGAGAAATTTTACTTTGATCCAAAGTCTAAATCAAAGCGCCTTTTTCCAGACTATACCAACTCTCCGACTTTAAATTTAACTGTGGTAATTCCCGCATACAATGAAGAGAAAAGACGTAAGTATTTGATAAAAAGTAAATTAAAAAATTATTTATACCAATTAATTGCTAAATAAGAATCAAATTTTAATTGTAATACCATTCTTATTTTCATAACTGTTTTTTTAACATCAAGTTAAATCATTCTCTGTATCTTCTAATCAAAAGTTTTGCCTTGTAATACATTGTAAATGTAACACTGAATTGAACTACTTTCATTTTTATATTTCAGTCCCCGTAATGTTAGAAGAAGCTATGGACTATCTTGAAAAGCGCCAAGCAAACGATTCTACATTTACTTATGAAGTCATAGTAGTTGATGATGGAAGTAGTGATCGAACATCTGAGGTTGTTATATTGAATTATAAAATTATACAAATCTAAATGAATTCATCTGTATTGTAAATCTTATAAACAGATTGCTCTACAAGATTTTTAAAAGATTTATTCAAGATTAAGAAGAAATAGACATATTGAAATAAATCTTTAGAAGTCTTTTGTGTTTTATGATGATTATCTATAGGTTGGTCTAAGGCACTCAGAGAAGTATGGAGCAGACAAAGTTAGAGTTCTTACACTTCATCATAATAGAGGGAAAGGTGGAGCTGTTAGACTGGTAAGAAAACGTTTCTACAATTCAAGATTTTATATTAATGTTATTCTGATACTTATTAGTAGATGCTGAGTTTTGTTAAGTTCCTTGTTTTCGTGCTCCATACTTTTGTTATGACTATCACCTGAATTTTTAATAAATATGACATTAGGTTTTTACTAAATTCTAAAAGAACTTTTTTTCACTAATACTGCTTGTTCCTAATTTTTTATTTCAAGTATTAACAGAAATCAATAAGTGATTGTTGTACCAAAATGTTTTATTAATTAGCCTTTAAAAAATAATTAACGATTTTAAAGATTTTTTTTTTAAACTTTAGAGTATTACATTTAAAATATTCTCATTTTAGGGGGTATTGTCAAGCAGAGGAAAGCACATTTTATTTGTTGATGCTGATGGAGCAAGTAAATTTAGTGACTTCGACAAATTAGAATTGAGCATGGAGAAATTAAAACTAGTTGCGAGGGAGACAGCAAAAGAAAAAAAGATGGTTAAACATCAGGTTTGTTTTCTTTTTCTTCAGATTATTGGTTCTGTAAAATCATTTAGCCTAGATTATTGTTTTGATTAATAACGTTTAATAAATTTCTTTCAAAATAATAAATGTCCTACTTTGCAGCGTTCCATGGCAATTGTTTGTGGGTCTAGAGCTCATCTTGAGAAAGATTCCATAGCAACAGTGAGTGTAATTTAGTTAGTGTGAGAAAGATTCCATAGCAACAGTGAGTGTAATTTAGTTAGTGTGAGAAAGATTCCATAGCAACAGTGAGTGTAATTTAGTTAGTGTGTAGAATAAACATCTGTCTTTTAATCTCACAATTGTTTTTTTTTATCTCTTAAAATATTTAACAGTGTTTATCAAATCATGAAATTTCATTTTATTTTCAGAGATCATTGTTTCGAACATTCCTTATGCTGGGCTTCCATTTTATTGTTTGGTTGTTGTGTGTTAGAAGTGTTCACGATACTCAGTGTGGATTCAAACTATTTACCCGAGAGGCTGCCATATTCCTTTTTTCAAATATGCATGTAGAAAGATGGTAAGCACGATTTCTCTTAAATTTTCAGATTAAAGAAAAACAAAAATGGTCAAAATCTGACAGCTAACCTCCCTTTTCTTCAAACTATTCACTATTATTATAGGGCGTTTGATGTGGATTTGTTGTACCTTGCTCAGCATTTTGGAATAGCTGTTTCTGAAGTCGCTATTGAATGGCATGAGATTGAAGGTAATGTAAATTGTGAATCCTTCATATTCTTCTTATTAATTTTTAGAGATGAGAGGAAAATAAAATCCGACTTGTTATATTTAACCGCTTGCCCCTTGGTGTTTCCGAATGACACCTCAACCGGTAATCCCTTGATGTCGCTGATCACCTCTTTTTTTAATTGTTCCGTTGCTCATGGTATTCTAGTTTTAAAAATAATAATGTTATCAAATGGAAAACAGAGTATCTTTAGCTTTTTAAATTTTGGAAATCGACAGAGTGGTTGTTTTTCTGTGTGAATTTTATTATGATGGGTATATTTATAAATAAACAGTTAGCTATAAAGATAATAATTTTGAAAGTAATGTTACTGTAGATCTTATTTGATTAGTATTGGGGGGCAAATAGTGATGAAATGTGTGATAATAGTTGTGCATTGTGTCTAACTTTGTCATTTTTGAAAATGGATGGAGTACTGATTACATTGATATAATTTATGAGCCAGTCATTGAAATCTGGCCCTAAACGCAATGTTTGTTGTTTTGTACAGAACATTAACTAATTGCAAATAGGACTGGGCAACAAATGTAAAAATTTTTTCTTAGGCAGGCATGAATTGTGGTGTTCCTAGATGAATTTTGTCTGTTACATCCAAAAACGATATCCATTTTTTCTTTTTCTATCATGTACACATTTTTTGCTAATTAAAAGAGGCATGCTGCTCCATTAACTTTTTCATTTATTCACATTTTTCTTTCTTTCATACTAAATTAAAAATTAAATTGGAGCTGTTCACTGCACTATCCATGAATATGCTGTTGCCGCAGAAACAGTTAAATTCTAGGCTTTATCTCCCCCGATATACCTAAAGGTTTATAGAGCTTTACTTTTTATTATCGTTAATTACTGTTATGGTTGTTTTTTTCTTAGCTTCTCATATTGTAAAACATCAACTCCTAAACTTGTTAAATCATAGTTTTATTCTTCTATTTCATGCAACTCAAAAAATTTCTGCAGCTTTAAAAACAAGTTTCCCACCTAATGGCTACTATTAACTCCGTCACTTGCATGTCTAGTTGTTGCATTTTAAGAAAATTTAAATATATTGTTTGCATGCCTTCATGCCATCCAATATTCTATTTCATTCACCTTTTTTTTTTCTAGGTACAAAAATGGTGCCTGTTTGGAGTTGGCTTCAAATGGGTAGAGATATTGTTTTAATTCGCCTACGCTATTCTTTAGGGATATGGAAAATCAAAACCAAGCTCTAATACTTGTTCATATACTTTGAGTTGATATGATATTATCAAACACAAAAACGGTACAAAAACACAATTTGTTTCTTAGCTGTTAAATTACTTAATAACCTGCATTTTATTAAAGTGTATTTGCTGTTAATTCTTGTATGGTACATGGTACATATATTTTGTTTCATGTAAAAGTTTTGATAAACATATAGTTTTGACATGGTTGTAAATTTCTTATTCTATCAAAAGACTAAATTTGTGTAATATTTTGTTGAGAATTTTGTAAATCTGAACAAAAAAGAATTTTTTTTAATTTTCGGCATAACAAATTACTGATTAACAATGTTTTGTGTCTAAACAATATTATTAGTCCAGACTAAATTAGATTATTATGAATGATATACAGTTAATTAATTCTGACAAATGGTTATTATGTAAAAGAACTATTATAAAATATGAAATGCTACTGTGATGTCGCTATTTGGCTTTAAATGCTGCATTTAATTAATTGATGCCTTAGCTATTTAGCTTCTTAAATTATATAATAATTATGGGATCAGACAAATAAAGTTTATTAACACGTGATCAATGAGAGCAGCATTCCAGTTTCTCAAATATTAAAAAATCTTATAAAGAGCTGCGCCAAAAAAAAATTTAGTCATGAGGCAATAGAAAAACTGATCAATGGAAGCAGCATTTGGTCATCATTGAACCAATCCAATAAATGAAAAAGAAAATAGTTTTTAGAAAAAACTATTGTATGTAATGTGGGGTAGTCTTTACATTGATTTAACTATTTTGGACAAACATGTTTTGGTTAAAAACTATCTTAATTCATTGAATAAATTATGTTACTGCCTCATTATGTTGGAAGTATTATCTGTCTGTCATAAATGCTTTAAGTTTTTTTAAATTGTTTTGTTCATTGAAGGCTATGAAATATTATTTTTCTAATAAAAAAAATTATTCACGTAAAATGAATAAATGGTGCCTTAGTTTTGTTTACATGTATGTGTATATACATATGATTTTAAACATTTTTTTTAAACAGATCACAAGCACATAAAAATTGGTATTTTAAACCGCTATTATAATAATAATTACTAGACAGTGAAAAAAGTTATTGTTTTAATGTCTGTTTAAATACATTTTAAAATAAGAAACTGTTTAAATTAGAATTATATTCATGATAAATTATACATTCCTACATTTGCAATACTACCAAACTGCTGAAGAAATATATAATGAATTGGCAAATGTTTCAGAATCTAGCTCAGAAAAAAATATGTGATAAACTATATAGGCTAAAAACAATATTTTTATAGCTATTAATCTGACGAATAATTTGTTCATTTTATTTTAATAACATTGAACACTTTGAAAAACACCTGAAAAGAATATGTTGACATAAAATTTCCATTTTATTTTAATCCTTCGGAGATGGATTATAACTTTTTTCCCCAACTGCTGCGATGTGTAATTTTATGATGTTACCTTGAGCAAAAATTGAAACATTTTATCTGAAAATTTTTTTTTTATTTATGTGGGTGATAAATGAAAGGCTATGGTTTAAATAAACTTAAAAATTACGTGATGTATTTTAAAAAATAAAAATGTATTTTTTGTATGTGTGTGGATATTTTTCTTTCTTTATTTTGCTGATGCATCTGTTTTTCCTTTTCTAATGAAGTATTTTAGATGTTTTATATCTCTTGTATCATTTCCTTCATTTGTGCCATTTTTTTTTTCATTAATTGTCAACATCGTGTATTAGCAACACGGAAGAACCCAGAAAAAAAGTAATAGAAATGCTCTTTTATTACAAGTTATCATTGTATAAAAGAATTAGCATTAATCTTTCACTTCTTCTTTTGGGACGGATGGCCAAGTGGTGTAGATACTCGACTGTTGATCTGAGAATCCTGGGTTCGATCCTCGGTGAGATCCATGTGAATTTTCCCAGGTGAAATTCGTTTCAGTCGTCCCACAAGTCAACCCAGCTTAAATGGGTACCTGACTTAAGTTGGGGAAGTAAAGGCAGCTGGGTGTTGTGCTAACCACACAATCCCTTCATATGCAGAGGTTATAGAAACAGATGAATTCTACCCTTCATATGGCCCGTTAGGGCTAATGGAACTTTACTACTTACTTTATTTTCACTTCTTCTTGGGACTTCCTTCCCTCTCCCGACCATTCCCTTCTATAAGTTCTTCTTTAAACCCATTTTCTTAAGTATTGTTGCTAAAAATCATCAGCTGAAGGTTGAGCCACAGTATAAGATTTCTTTTTTTTTTCCAGCCCAGTTATCTAAATTTAAATGTCTTTGACATACATTACCGATTACTTTTTTAAAAAATGGTTACATATTTTGTTTACATATTTTTACTTCCTTTATTTTTTTGAACTTCCATTTTATTTATTTTTTAATTTTCTCATTCTGACATTTTTCAATTTTTTTTACTGACAGGATTTTTTTTCAGTTAATGTTTTGTTTAACAAAATTTGTCTAAATTTCTTTCTTTTTGTTTTCATACACTGAGCTGTATATTAAGTTCAGTAGTTACAACAAAGAGATGGAACCATTTTTATATGTGGTAATTTTGACCTTTATGTTTGCACCATTGGCTTACATAAATAAAATAAAAATTAAAATACATATTTTTAAGTTTATTTTTACCATCATTCAAACTGTTTTATCTGTATATTTACTAATAACTGTAAAATTGTGGCCTGTTCCATAACATAGTTCCATCAATTTTAGTTTTTTTTTTAATTTAAAACAACTGTTGATTGGAAAGTTATGATTTTATTTTTAAGTCTATGAAGTGAATTGGCATCTTTCATAGATAACTATGAGCTTCAATACAGACCTGACAGTCTTAAGGATGACAGTTGCCTACCATAATACAATAAATCCATACCACTATAGTGCCGTATTTCACTGATTTCTCCAATTCTTTCAAATCAATATATCAATCATATAGGTCCGCAGTTCTCAATCCGTGGCACGTGTACACCAAGGGTACAGGAAAGGTTATACAGGGGTGCGCAACAATATACAGTTTTTGTTTGAAACAACCAAGAGTTTGAAGAACTTACGTGGGAGGGGTAACGGCTGATATACTTTCGCACCCTTTGGGGTACAGTAGCGAAAAAGGTTGGGAACATCTAGTATATGTAGTCTCTGGTACAACGAGAGTGAAGATTTTTTTGTGACAAAATGATCTGGTGGGTCTGCCTATGGGGTTGAAGCCCAAAGACAGAAGCGACGACAACGAGGCCAATGTACGTCACTGGTCAATGCAGAAACAGCAATAGCCTTAACCATCACTGCTTAAAACACAAACATCATGCCCCGGGCGCTACTCACAAAAGGGCGTCAAATGGTATATTTTACATATAATAATATATGGTTTTCGAATGGGGGGGGCGCTAAAAAGGTAGTGTGCCCCGGGCGCGAGTTAAGCTCGCTACGCCACTGTCTCACATGCATATAGGCTATAAATGGCCAAAAGGACCCCTTCTATTCTAAATTTTTATTAACGCTGGTGCTAAAAGGGCCCCGCCAAGAGATTTTGCACAGTTCCCTCCAAATAACGACAATGGGTACACCATAAGTAAACTAGCGTAACCAGGAATGCGCTGGAGTAGATCTCCTAAGGCTAACGTATTTATTTATCTTTTGACCTGCTTGTTATTCAGTCTGTTTTTATAACTTTTACACTGAGCTTTCTTAGGTATTTGGAACCCAACGGCAGATATAGTAGGAAATATTTTTGGGTCATATGCCAAAGTTCACGAAGGGGTTCAATTGGCACCAGATTTCATAGAAACTAATACTGGGACTTTTGATAATGGGGCCCTCAGGCCCGTAGCGTGCAGGGGGGGCGGGTGTGTTGTCTGCCCCCCCTGCTTATTTGTTCTACTTAGTAAAATGCATTACCTGGCCCCTGCTGTAGAATGCCTGGCCCCTCCTGTAGAATTTTCACGCTACGGGGCTGGGGGGGCCCTTAGGCGGTTGCCTGGTTTAACCATACATTAGGACGTTCCATCTTTCACATTAAATATTAGGAAAAAAAAGTGGCTTCGCGTTTTCTTTACTCCATGTGATGTGTGTGTGTGCCCCCCCCCCCTTCGGGGGTGTACTTTGTAGTCTAGAAATAAAATCTTTAAAAAAAAATCGATTAAAAAAACATTCATAAGCGGCCGCTGTGGCTTCATATGGTTCCTCGTATGGTAGAAAGTTATCTCTTTCAGACCTTGTGAAGTCTCCGACTTGTAGGTCAGATTGGTTCTGTGTCTATTTTATTCGTTTTTTTTTATGAACGTGAGTTTATATTAATGTGTTATGTTATCTAAAAAGTATTGAAGTGTGACACAACATTTAAGAACATTTATTTATTTTTAAAGATTTCTTTCTTATATATATATATATTTATTTTAAAAAATTAAGCTAATATTTATAAATTTATCGATGCAAACTTTTTAAATTTTAAGCATATCAGTTATCACAAATATATCCTTTACAATTTACACCGAGTTCTGTTGTTTGTTATATGTAAAATGATAATAAACTATTAAGCGAAGAGATGGGAGGATGTTAAGCGTGAAATGCCGAGTTGGTTAGTTTGATTATACGTGTTAGGATTTGTTTTGAAAGTGCACAATCGCACTTTTCTTCTGTCTCCTTTTGGGTTTGATTTGACCATAACAAAATGACAGCGTCAACTTCGAAAAGTATATAATGAATTTACTGAACAATTAGTTCAAACTTGGATAAATAGTGAAGAGTTCGCCAGATGTCGAAGTTTGGGTCAAAAGTTTTTATACATAACAAATTAAAAGTTAAGCCATTATAGCCAAGGTAATAATTTTTTTCTAATGTTTTTATTTTTTTTTCATTTGCCCAATTGTGACAGGTCTTGTCTTACATTTATTTTTAACCTACTTTATTGAATGTCTGTGATTAGTTAACTTGATTGTCCATCATCCAGAAACCTGTAATTGACTCTTATTGAGCATTATATATTTTTTTTAATTATATTTACCACAGCTAGTTTTTAGTGATTAGTGGTACTGGTTATCTCCACCAAGCGGTCTAAGCTAAGTTATTAAACTGCAACATGTTGAGTTGTTGACAATAAGTTATTGCTTTTTTCTGAATAGGCCTATTCAATATTGAACATACATATAATTTACACACTGCACTATTAGTACGGAAGTACTGTAGTGTGTTATGATACATTTTTTCTACAGTGAAATCTCTTAAAATTTGATTTTGAAATGCTAAATCAGTGTAGATACAATTAAATTGCAATAAACTAATAATCGTTTTAAAAACTTTTATTCGCATTCTATATCAGACACATCTCTTCATTAATTAATTAATATGGAATCGTCGATAAATCACAATAAATGCTGCTAGCTGCATGTTAGTATTTGAGATGTACTCTCAGATTTGGTTGTTATCTATATTCAATTTCTCCCTGTAGACATGATAGAATTTTTTAAAATAATTTTTTGTGGTCAATCAAAATTAAATAGGCATAGCATGCTAATGCTAAACCTTGATAATTTTCATACCTTAATTATTACTGTATATTTAATATCGAGTAGAGATTTAACTGAATCTCTTGCCTTGTCTCCATAGTCTAGCATTTGATAGCAAATGTTGTCTTCAAGAGATGTCCTTTGCTTTTAATCTTTTGAGTTTTTCTTTCTATAGAATTTTAAATTGACATCTTTTCATGTTTTCTAACCCTACATCATGAGCTTTATTGTTTTGTTTTACTTGTAATTTTCAAGCACTTTAACAGATTCTTTTATTATATCGTTAAATTGTGTGTGTTTTTTTTTTAGCAACCATCATGCGAAGAAACACTGTGACCCTTCTAAAATATGGGATATGTAGCTGTATGTTGATAGCATCTGGTGTCTTCTTGCTGCACTCAATACATTGGATGAAACTGCGTTCTAGAGACGTGTCTGAGTCTGAAAGAAATTTAGAGGAAAAACCCAATTTAAAACAGGTGATTTTTCTATGATTTACTAAAATATTTTCTTTTTACAGGTGTAAAGAAATAAAAATGTTTAAGATAAACACGTTAATTATTAAATCACATGCTCAAATTAATGTTAAAACTTAAATTATTGGATATGTGTTTTGTCATACCTGTCTTTTGGAAGGTTGAAATTATTTGGTGGGCTGAGTTTTGTTATTTAAGTTAATATTCCAGTCTTCACTACTCTTCAACAGTTTCTTTAGAATGTTGTTTTTTTTTTTTGGAATATTCTTGTTTGTATTTTATGTGTGAGACATAACACTTAAAAAACAATGATGGTATCACTGAGTGTTATTTATTTTAAATATATTTATCAAATATTCAACCACTCACACTTACAATATAGAATGAAATATATACACAGATCATATATCAGTCTTGCTCACAAAAAAGGTGAATAAGATGATGGTTGTTTGAATTAGTTGTATCAGTTTTGATCCATGAATAAAATTACTGAGAAAAAATGCAACCTTCCCGTATAAAATCTAAAGTACGGTAATCGAAAGAGATAAGATTTTTGCGCTGTCTCGTTTGAACAAAAAATTCTTTTTTGTTTGTTTTGTTTTGCATAAGGCTTTATCATTTAATATTTATATGCATTAGTACAAATTAATTAGGATTTTTTACTGGTTTAATTACCTGTTCAATTTTCTTAAACTATTAAAGTAAGGTTAGTTTTTTTAAGTAATTTAACCCTATTTTCATCTTTGAAAAAAAAAAATCTTGGATGAGATATGGTTAACAGTGTCTGATTAGTTAAAAATGATCTTGCATTTCAAAAAATCAAGCTCAACACTACACAACCTGCATGTTGTGTACGTCTTCAACTCAATGTGTGATAACAGTCTAGCATGACTTCAATTAACTTATTATACATTGCTTTTTTTTTGCTCGGATATTGAAAATGACTGAACATTGAATCTGTATAATGAAGTACATAATTTTATGTTTTATCTTCAAGTTATCTTCAAGTTATTTTTATTATTTTGTAATTTAAATCTACTATAATGCAGATTTAATAACACTGAGCTTATTTATTCTTTTTCCTTACTTGTTTTTCGTTATTTACCATTTCACTAGAAACTGTGCATTGCCTTATTTAAAAATAAGTCTTGACATTGACAAAAGAGAGATGAAAAAGTTTTTTTTTCTTCTTCTCTTCCCATCTCCTTTGTACTACATAAATGTCAATAATCATTAAATCATTTTTTTTTTCTTACCCTGATATGTCTAATATGGATTTTATCATTCAGTGTGTAGCTGTATTTTTTTTTAATAGTTTCCCCTCTTCGAAAACATCTGTTTCCTTTGTTGATGCTGAATTATGGTAGCTAATACAGGCGTGGGGAAACTTTTTGAGTTACACTGTGGCCACAGTGGCATTCGCAAAATGCATTTTCTGTGGTAGGTGGAAAGGTATGAAAATTCCTTCCAGAGTTGCACTGCCAATGTCTTTGGCCACACAAAGTAAAAGCGTTAGGAAAAATTAGAGGGAGCATTGCTAGTGAGCCACAAATAGTTCTTATTTTTGACAGAAGGACCGAACTAGTAGTAGATGGATGGAATGTTTTTTTGAGACAGCGCTGAAGTGGTACGGCTGTAGTTGAGTTGCCTGATGAGAGGAACACAGCCTGGGCAGGATCCAACTACCAACTGAGCCATACCTGGCAGTGGCGTAGCGTGGGCTTTCGTCGCCTGGGGCCGACCGGAAATTTGCCTCCCCCCTATTTAGTTATTCTTAAAAAAAATGGTGATTGCCGCCGTCCCTTTTGGATGCGCCGCCCGGGGCCATGGCCCCCTCGGCACCCCCCCTCGCTACGCCACTGATACCTGGCCAGCGGGCTGTAGTTTAATCTGTTTTGATGTCAACACATTGTGAATCTAGTTTGGTTTTATTGCTCTAAATGCCAAAAGCATTCATATTAATGGCTGTGTTTTTTTTTGTTGTTGTTATTTATTCCACGGTCTATACTTTGTGCTGTAAGGAAGTTTCTAGAAGTGATCATCTAATAAGATCATTCTGTCTTATCTAGATTTACTTATTTTCTTTCTGCAACTGCATGTCTGATTATCGAACTGGTTTCTTATTTTTAATTATATTCACATATTAATCTGATTGAATGACCCGGCGCACTCTTGGCACTTAAGGTGAGGTGAGGGTCAGTCATTACTAAGTCTTTAAAGAAAAAATGCCCGTTTAAATCGTTGGTGCTTTTTTTTTTTCAAATAATTCCAAAATCATTTTTGAGGCAAAAGTGGCCAGGCTTTTAAACATTTCAGCCAAAAATAACTGGGAAAAAAAACAATAGTGTGTTCGGCTTTGATGAGCTATCTCATATAGCCTCCGGTTGAATTGAGGCATTGTAATTAAAAGAGATTACCGGCTGTAGAAATATGAAGGAAAGGAGGGGGGGGCAGAAGAAGGTAGACTGGATCCTTCAGATATTACTGCCTTATAATGGGAGACATTGTGTCTAAATACATGGGTCCAAATTTCGTCACTTCATTTTCGCTGTTTTGGTATTGCAATTAGACCATGGGACGGGGGGAGGGGTAGCTAGAGGGAAGCGCACTGTGACGAGGAGTGGTAAAAAAACCGTTACTGATGGGAGGGGGTAGGGTAACGCCCTGTAGAAGTGTGGTAAAAACGTTACTGGTTTGGGGATGGGGGGGGGATACTAATTTAAAAAGTGTTAAGTAATAACTGAACGGCCCCTTGCATCTTTTCTTGTCCAGTTTGCAGTGATGTCTTTTTTTTTAAATTAGATAGTTTATAAGCACCACCCCTTTCCCTCTATCAATTTTTCCCGAGCTTTTGAAATAATCTCAACTCTTTATTTCTAAAAAATGTATAGCTTCAAATCGCCATCATGTAAATTAATGACCGCATAATTTGGGATATGGGGTTGTCGTTGATATCAGCTTTGCTGTCTTTCATATATTATAATAAACAGACGATTTGGTTCAGTGGTGGCGAACCACAGTCGGCACGCAGAGCCTCATCAGTCGGCACGATACTAAAATTTCACTTCCTTTAATTTTAATTTGGTGTTACACTTTGCTATAAATTACTGGGTTTTTTTTTTTTAAATATTTTTTTTTGATGAATTTTGGGCACGCGGTCCCAAAAACGGTTCGCCACCACTGATTTAGTTATTTAGTTTGTTTCAATTCTTACGAGAGGGGCTTGCTTACAGAGGCGTCCCTAGGGGTTTGGGGGCCCGGGGGGCTTGGCCTTTTTTCGGGGCCCCTGCAAATTTGACATACGATATCATGACATAAGATAACAGCTTAATTTAATATTTAGTGTTAAAATAAACAAGCAATTAAGCCTGTTCCATTCTGGACACAGGACGTGTTAGCGCATTTTCATGTTATGTATCAGTACGTATGCTATCTTTCAGTAAATATTTGTAAATTTTGGAAATGTTTATAAATTCAATTGTGTAATGCATATATCTGTAAAAAAAAAATTATAAAGACGTTTCTTTATATTTGAAAAAAATTTATTTTCTCTTAAATCTAACTACAAGTGGTTTGTGGTCTCTGAAATAGGACTCATAATTGAAACATTCTAAATTGTAGTCATTTAATCGTCCGAAAACTCCGTCAATTGTTGCATAGCTCTGATACTTTCAATTAAACTCAGAACACAAGCTTACTATTTCATTTGATGAGTTTCTTAATAAATCTTGGTGAAACTACGTGCTGCAGTATTTCGCACCAAATGAACGGGCTATTGAACGTACAAGGTGTATATATAATATATAAGCCCCTTAGGAGCCCTGAAGCCCGGCCCTCAGAGGTCCTATCGCGAAATGAACTTTTGATGTACACATGGCAGGCCAAGACCTACAAAATGATATATACATCATGGGTCTAGGACTTATAGTTGCTGAGATATAGCGCTCCTTTATTAATATAGCTTATATAGTAAAAAACGGTACTAAGGCCCCTTTTACGGCCCTGAGAGGTCAGATCGCGAAATGGAAAAAAGTCATTTCTTGACAGGCCAAGACCTACAAAATGATATATACATCATGGGTCTAGGACTTATGGTTGTTGAGATCTAGGATGTACACGGACAGACGGACGGACAGACAAAACGGGGACAATAAAAAATTGGTAACTTTTTTGGGGGCCCCTCTCAAGCGGGGGCCCGGGGGTACGTTCAAATTTGGACCCCCCTCCCCCCACCCTAGCTACGCCACTGCTTGCTTACATGTATAATCTAAATTGTACTTTGCTAGCAGTGGTGGCGAACTTTTATGGGGGCGCGTGCCAAAAATTCACCCCCCCCCCCCCCCAAAAAAAAAAACGACTTATTCATAGCAAAGTGCCAACACTCCAATTAAACTTAAGGAAATGATATTTTAGTCGCATGCGGACTGATGAGGCTTTGTGTGCCGAGTGTGGCACGCTCGTTATAGTCTCGCCACCACTGCTATATAAGCATCTTGTTTTTTTTTTTTCATCATGAATTAACGCCCTTTTCAGTGATAATAGTCTACCCTCTATTTTTTCCGCTCAGGACAAACAACCTGACAACTGGTAAGATTTAGATAATAATAAAAAAAAAAGTTAATTTATAGTCAAACTTTTATCTTCCCTTCCTCCATCATTCATACTAGCACACATTCAATGGTTCATAAATTTAATGTCATTTGAACATTGATCAAATTTACATCTGAATAAAAACAGTTGTTTGTTTGTTAGTTTTTTCATGAAAATTTGAAGATTTATGAAATTGAAACATTGTGGTCATTATTCGTTTATCTGTTAATTAATAAATAGAGAGGGGCGGGTGGTCGAGTGGTGTAGAGCGCTCGACTGTCGACCTGAGAGTGCTGGGTTCGTCGTCCGTGAGAAATGAGGGGAATTTTCCCCAAATCCTTGAAAAAGTTGGTACAATGTCCCTCCCAGCTTTAAATGGCTACCCGACTCAATAGATATGGAAGTAGTGTTGTTTTAGTCCCAGGTCATATTTTAGTTTCAGTTTTTATTTCGTTTTTTTCTGTAATTATTTTAGTTTTCGTCTAGCTTTAGTCTTGCTGCTAATTTTAGTTTTAGTTCTCGTCAACGAAAACAACACTATATGGAAGTAAAGACGGCTAGGCGTTGTGCTAACTACACTATCCCTTTACATGCCGAGGGCTACAGAAACGGGTGAACTCTACACGTCATCTTCCCGAACTTTAATAAATAGGCCTGCGTTTAGTTTATTCCTTGTGTATGGTACAGATGGCCAGAGAAACGTGAATGACAAGCTGTTGTCTTTTTTAAACGGGCAACGTATATATACGCAAGGTAATTATGTTGATACAATACACCCCTGGTGTGTACTAGTTGATCACATTGTGAACGGTTTATCAGTTGATTGGTTTATTATCATTACATCAATGCCATGTTCTCATAGAAAGAAATTTCGGTTTCTTTTTTTTTTTTGTACACTCTGAATTTACTCTTGGATTAACAATTGTGTGTGTATTGGTTTAGCCACAGAATAACTGTAGTTTGTACATAGACAACTTCTAGCTAACACCTTTTTTTCCTAATACAGCAGCAAATAATGAGCGAATGGTGCCAGGAAGAAAAAACTCCCATTACATCCTATGTTGAATTGTCTCCGCAATATCACAATATTAAAAATATAAGATCACTTTACAATCAATATCTATGTGTGTGTGTGTATGTTTAGTGGAATGTCTCTACTATGTCATCTGGGTGGAATTTTCGTTATAATGTGCTATTTAATCTGTTTAAATTAAAACTTGCAAATATCAACGATGGTATGTTAACTAAGTTTATTTCATGAAATGATTTAGTAATTCAAATAGGGCCTAGCTCTATGTCTCTTAAGCTCAACCTTTTGTTAATAGTTTAACTTTTTATTGTGTTTATCTTGCTTTCCCGCTTTTTAATTAGCGTATTATAAAATATTACCACAGATGTGATGCCTCGATATTTTGTGCCATTTACTATTAATTAGCCGGTACGAACAATTTAACATAGGAGATGATTCAATGGGTGTTTTGTGCATTATTGCACCGTTTACCCTGGAGATGACCTTAGCCGCACAACGTATATAGATAAGTGTAGGTTTACTGTGGCGCCCGCTGTCACCGACAATCAACGAAAAGAAGTTTGTCTAAGTTTCCACCCTCCTCCCTTGTGTGTGTGTGGTCTGCGGCTCACTGAACAGCTGTATAGTGGTTCAAGTGTGTTTTCTTATCGCTTCATATATTTTAATACAGCTTTCTCCACACAATGAACTCAAGAATGGTGAATTCGGTGCAATGACATTACTCTGCACTGTCCGGCTTTTTTCGGCGAGCAGTTGTCTGAAATCTCCACGTTCAGCTACTTTTCAGTCGGTTTCGCTTGTGAGTTAATAGATGGGTGACATCTCTAAATCCAAGCTCCACCAAATACGTTCATACAAAGGCTATTGGGAACTTCTTTTTTATATTATTATTACTATTACTAGGGAGCGACCGATAATTGGATCGGTATCGGACCGATATTGGCACTATCGGTTAATATCGGATCGACCGATTTTTAAAACCCCCCTTATTACTATAGCCCGCAGTCCATGGCAGAGTAAATGTATGTGTATATGTGGCAAGAACTGTTGAGAGTCGAATTTAGATTTAATTCTAGTTCCTCTTGCAAAGTTGTCGATTCTTCTGCTTCCGCAGCTGAAAAAGAGTCCGAAATCCAACATGGGATATTCATTTTTTTAAAATGTCTTCGAATCTTTGATTAAAGTCTGAACCCACTGGGATGATAACAATAAGTGCTCACATCTTCACCGTGATTTTCTCCCTTTAGTAAATTTGGACACTGGCCGAATTCCCTTTGCCCCAGTTTTCGTTTATGCATAAGTAGTTTTTTTTTTTTCGATTTAAAAGCCGAAAAAACTTTTTTTTTGTGTTTTTTTTTTAATTTAGTTCATCAACTCGAAGCTATGGATTTACTTCATTAAATATTTTAACCTGTTTGTTAATATGACGCTTTATTTTCTTTTTTAAGAAATCAAGTTGTATCATAAAGCACAGTGTTGTATCATAAAGCACAGTGTTGTATCATAAAGCACAGTCTGTATCATAAAGCACAGCTTTCGTCGAAGAAACTGTAAAAGATCTAGTCAAACATACGCCTGGTGACAGCCAACTGACTTTAAGTTCGAAGCAACAAAAGGTTCTATTTCTTCACCGTTTTTCATAACAAAAGTTGTCGAAACAATCCGTCTTTTGATGAATTGCTTTTTATTCTGTTGACCGCTTTATTCGCGCACCGTATTGTTTTGTTCAGTCCGTCACTGAGACGTTTTAACAACCAAATGTTGTCGGCGGATAGCACACCAAATACATCTGGCAATCGTCCTTTCATATGATTAAAATCCTCTTGTGACGCCCTGGCAAGGCTGGTGCACCGTCAGCAGCGAACTGACTCTATAATTAGCGGGTATCTTTTTTTCTGTGGGGGAAAACTCTTCAAATACATGGGATATTGAATCTCCTTCGGTATCAATGGCGAAATATTTTAAAAAGAGTAATTGTTTATCTTTTTCTTCTTTTATAAATCATACATATGCCAAAAATAAAGTTAAATTTCCTGGCAAGGCTGACCCGTCAAACCGTAGAGAATACAATTTAGTAAAAAAAGAATCACTTAATGACTGTTCAACGTCTTTCATAAATTATGCGTTGTACTGTACTGTCGCTAAGAGGAATACGTTCAAATGTTTAGAACAGCATTTAGAACAGCATTTATTGTCGGTTAAACCAATTCTTCACCAATTAAGGAATGGTTATTGTTGGTTCACCCAAAATTTGTACAGCGGTTTTGAAACAGGGCATTCTGTGAAGTTGCCTTGAAAGAAGAGAGAAGGTTGGGTTTAATGGAATATTGAATTCTCCGCTCGAAAGAGAAAACAATTATTATGTTGATTTGTATATACATGTTTTTAACTCAACAAAACTTCAGAGTTCATACCTGTTTGCTTGAATCATATATTGAGTTGTGGTCAAGCAGCTTTACCAAAAAAAAAAACACTCTTGTGAGACAGCAATTCTGTTATTGAAATATGTGCCCTTGTACCATTGTATGCAATTAAACCAATAAGTAACATTTGTTGTTGTTCCTGTTGCTTTATCGTTCCATCATTTAACAAGCCTGTCTAATCTCTTACTTTCTTCTGTCTGGTAATTATAATTGTTGTTGTTCCTGTTGCTTTATCGTTCCATCATATAACAGCATGTCTAATTTCGTACTTTATTCTGTCTGGTAATTATAATTTGTTGGGTAGGTTTCTCCTTTGAATGAAATGTTTGTAATCTTACTTCTTTGTCAGCCATTGTAAAAGCAGATTTTTTTTTATAAAAGTATATAAACACTAAAAGTGGTAGTAAAAAGTTGCGTTCATTTTTTTTCCTGTTAAAATGTGTCTTTTTTATCGCTGATATAATTTGTATAACTGTACAGCTTTTCTTTTTTCTTTTTTTTTTTGTTTTCAAGACTTCCATAGTTAATAAATGTATTCTCAAATGACATGGACGTTGGCCAATAGGCTTAAAACTAGCCAAGGGCAAAACATTATTTTTATGAGATTTTTACGCTGTTATTTTTTATTATTATTATTTTCAGTCGCGTCGTTTGGTTAACATATTTAGTGAAAGTGGCTTAAGGGCATGCGGGTAACAAATTTCGTTATTTTCAGTCTCGATGTTGTGTTGTTTAGACGACTACGCTTGTCTTACATCTCCAACTGTGTAAAAAAAAAAGACACACACACACACACAACCACCTGGGGGGGGGGGTTGGGCTTTCAACAGCCGCTGGTACTTCATTAGTTTCGTACAATTAGATTTATCTCTTTCTCGCTTCTGGATGGGAGGCTAAGTAGCCCTTGAACCTTTCTCTTTAGTGAAAAGGTAGAACTGTCCCGGAAATGAAACGCCAGACGGTTTCTCGGTTTGTAATGGTATTTTACTTCAATCCTTTACTCCCCCTCCTCCTCCCCCTCCCCCCCCCCCACTGACTTGGAGTACATTAAAAAAAAAGTTAACATCTACTAATGTGCTGAAGCGAGGGCCCTCGCCGTGTCGACCATCTTGCTTCCCAACAAGTTTGATTGAAAGCGCATTATTGTTGTCAGGGCGGTCTAACGGGTTGAACGGTGGAACCCCCCTATTTGAGTAGCTGAAATGTTCTCTAATAGTCTAATGGACGGTAACTGTTGCTAGGGCACGCAATGTATGGAAAGGTTTTCCGCGAAGCCAAGAGTCTCTGAACTAAAACAAAGGGGAGGGAATGAAACGTGTGTGTTTGTGTGTATGAAAGGGTCTCTAGGGGGGGGGCGGCGCCCCCACCCTTGAATTTTGGTTTGCCCCCCCATCCCCAAATATTTCGTTCCGCCGCCGGTGCCTCTGACGGTGGTGTGGCTTGTTATAGTATCTCATACAATACGGAGAATCCGGAATGTGGCTCAAACGACCTCATAGTGACCGACACCCCCCCTCCCTCCCTCCCTTTCCTCCCCCAAGTCAGTCGTTATCAAAGTGTGGATCGCGAGGTGGTTTAATGGGTACTTTAATTGTAATTAATTATTTTGGATATCAAAGACATGAAAATTGGCAAACTTATATCCCGATTTCAGGCTTTACGTGCTTCTCTCCCACATAGCTTACTTACTATAAATATGATCGGTACGGGGAACCAAATATCACATTACTTACTACATTATTACATTCCATTCCTTCATCCATAGGAATTGTCATCTTTTGCTACAGTCATGCCCAAGAGAGAGAGAGAGAGAGAGAGGGAGGGAGGGAGGGAGGGGAGAGAAAGAGAGGAAAGGAGGGAGGGAGGGGGAAAGAGAGAGAGAGGAACTGCCAAAAATGTTCTGTATCACATTGCTTTAAGATAAATGTACCCTTTTATTGCATGCAAATTTAAGAAATAAATCAAATGAATTATGAAAATGATACATAGAAACTAAAATGAATTATAAAGTTTAAAAAGTTAAACAAAGTTAAAATTTTAGGGGGGGGGGCAGACTGGAAATTCAAGGGGGGCGCCGCCACCACTTAAAAGTTTTAGGGGGGGGGGGCGCTGCTCCGCCGCCAGTGGTCAGAGGAGTCTGTTTAACATGATTGAGGGTACTAAAATATGATGGTGACGGCCGCTCACCGTTAGCAAAATATTACGAATAAACACTGACCATTTTTTTTACGTTGATTTCATCCTATGACATTTTAATTTTAGTCCTTTACTACCAGCTGCTATCTCTAAAGATGATTTAGTTTTTGGGCGCATGCGCATCTTTCACAGGAGTACATTTTCTTTTTTTTGACATCGTCCTGCCTAAGTGTTTTGAGATGAATGATTTTTGTTTTATCCAATCCCATCCTACTGATATAGTCGATCCCTTCTGAAGAGTTAAAAAAAAAAGAGAGAGCAGCTAACCGGACCCCCCCCCCCCTTGCCTTCACTCATCAGAAGTCTTTGAAGCCACGTGATGCTCGGCCGAGTTTTACTAATACCAACTAACTATATACAGGTCGAATACAAATTTCTTTTTTTTACTTCCTTTGAAGATTGTGAGGTGGGCTCTCCCACGCACACACATTGCGTTTAAAATAGTCTAGTAGTGGCCAGATAGTCTAGTAGTGGCCAGATAGTCTAATAGTTGCCAAATAGTCTAGTTGTGGCTAGATAGTCTAATAGTTGCCAAATAGTCTAGTAGTGGCCCTAAAGCGGCCCCTCTCTTTGATGCGACTTATTGTGGCTCCCAATGAGCCAGATTTTTTCTAATATAATGGTCACTGTATTATTATTATTACATAAATAAACCCAACTGCGGCTCTCGTTTGTTAACTTCATGTGCAGCTACTACTGGCTCCCCCCCCCACACACACACACACACTCGTCGAGATGTGTGCTCAGAAATTTCAAAATCTGCTTCCTCTGGAAAAAAAGGACAGATAAATCATTTCACTCTAGATCAAAGGCCCGGTAACCGGACCGGCGAGTATTATTTTTAGCCAAGCAAGAGTTAACTCCCCTTGAGTGTGACTAACTGTTTTGGAATTCCCCAGTCTATTTTTAGCCGCGGAAGTTATACACACGCTCGCTCGTACGTACGCCAGGCTAGACGATTATGTATGTATTAGATATTTTTTTTTCTTATCAATCATACGTTTATCAATAAGTTAATGTCCGCTACAAGTGGTCGCCGCCTCTGTGTTTACAGTGAAATGGTGTTTGTTGTTTGGTTGTTATTGTACACGTTGACTCCATTTCAACCCGGTTTTGATTTCCAGTGTACACCCTACAGCTGAGTTCGACCATCGCTTTTTTCTCTTCGCTGTTTGGAACTTACTGTCCCTCCTTCTTCACACCATCATATTTTATTTTTTAATTTTCTAATCAGGATAAAAGTATGCTGTTGTTTTAATGAAGACGACAGAGGTTGTCCAAAAAGGATCCGGCTGAAAGGAAAAGTAATTACACTCCACCCCCCACTCCCTCCTTTTCCAGACGTTAATCCCCCCCCCCCCCAGTACTATCGCCCGTACCCCATCGACTTGCGTCTCCCCACTGGGTCCAGTGGTTTTCGTCCCCTTGGCTGTAATGACGGATTTCGCGTGATGGATGTCAAGTGTTAATTGTCACATAACCTCAAATCTCCCATTCCCTCACAATTTTTTTTACCCTCCCTTCAGATTGTATAGGTTAAAGTGAGATGAATGGTTCGTTCTGTTGAGCGTTCTCTCCCCCCCCCCCCTCATATTGTTTATTCCTTATCTCCCTTCAAACTTCTTGACTTGGAAATGTTTTTTTTTCTTTCTTTTCCATCCTATGATATAACATTGTTGAACTACATGCCGCACTTGCCTACACCAACAAACACAGAGGCTACTTACAGACCCAGTGTTTAAATGTTTTTAATTAATGTAAACCGCTGAGACTAGTTAAGAAACCCTCCAAAACAGACCCCCCCCCGTACTCCAGATTAGTAAACGTTTACATCTAAGAATATGTTTCATGCGTCATGTATATATATATATATATATATATATATATATATATATATATATATATATATATATATATATATATATATGTGTGTGTGTGTGTGTTTAAAATGAAAAGTTGAAGCCGCCAACCCTCAAGTGAGCCAATACTTCCACCCCTCCCCCAGGCCGATGCTCGAATATCTCTTGTCCGTGTTTGTCCCGACTTCATATCGCGGGTCAAGGTGAACACGCTCACCAGCATGTTAGCCACAAGAAGCTGGACATTTTTAGAGCATTTTCGAAAAAAATGCTCTATTGTCCCCGTTTTGTCTGTCTGTCTGTCTGTCTGTCTGTCCGTCATCACCCTAGATCTCAACAACCATAAGTCCTAGACCCATGATGTATATATCATTTTGTAGGTCTTGGCCTGCCATGTGTGCATCAAAAGTTCATTTCGCGATCTGACCTCTGAGGGCCGTAAAAGAGGGCTTATAAAGTACCGTTTTTTTACTATATAAGCTATATTAATAAAGGAGCGCCCTATATCTCAGCAACCATAAGTCCTAGACCCATGATGTATATATCATTTTGTAGGTCTTGGCCTGCCATGTGTACATCAAAAGTTCATTTCGCGATAGGACCTCTGAGGGCCGGGCTTCAGGGCTCCGAAGGGGCTTATATATTATATATATAGCCCCATTCTACACCTTGTACGTTCAATAACCCATTCATTTGGTGCGAAATACTGCAGCACGTAGTTTCACCAAGATTTATTAAGAAACTCATCAAATGAAATAGTAAGCTTGTGTTCTGAGTTTAATTGAAAGTATCAGAGCTATGCAACAATTGACGGAGTTTTCGGACGATTAAATGACTACAATTTCGAATTTTTTCAATTATGAGTCCTATTTCAGTAACCACAAACCACTTGTAGTTAGATTTAAGAGAAAATAATTTTTTTCAAATATAAAGAAACGTCTTTATAATTTTTTTTTTACAGATATATGCATTACACAATTGAATTTATAAACATTTCCAAAATTTACAAATATTTACTGAAAGCTAACAAACGTACTGATACATAACATGAAAATGCGCTAACACGTCCTGTGTCCAGAATGGGACAGGCTTAATTGCTTGTTTTTTAATTGTACATTCTGTGTCTTACTATTTTTTTTAAATTCTCTGTTGGATATGTTGTTGTTGTTGTTGCGGGTTTTTTTTTGATATATCTACTTGTACCAGTGTGCGGTGGCATGACTAGCGTTTGTAGTCCCCATGGGCGGACACAGATCCAATGCCTTCGCAAATTCGTGCCAAAAAAAAAAGTAATTAGGGCTGCCACTTTGGATATTTTATATCCAGATCTAGAGATTTTTTTTGAGCTATCTACACACACATGCTATAATACATCTAGATATTTTTTGAGCTATCTACACACACATGCTATAATACATCTAGATATATTTTGAGCTATATACTTAGACATGCTGTAATAGATCTAGATATATTTTTGAGCTATCTACAAGCATATGCTATAATAGATATATATATTTTATTTTTTGAGCTATATACTTAGACATGCTATCGATACAATGCATCTAGATATTTTTCTAAAATGTTTAAGATTTGCTAAATATTATGTATACATGTAATTTAAATATTTTTTGAGTTATCTACATTTCAGAAGACATGCTATCAATATAATAGTACAAAGATTTTTTTTCTAAAATAATAATGATTTGCTATATATTATGTATATTTTAGATATTTTTGTTATATTTTTTATGATTTTATATATATTATGTACAATCTCAATATTTCTTCTTACATTTTGTTTAGTATATATGTACGTCGACTTCCGGTGTTATGGCTGTGATCACCATGTTGTGCTTCGTGTGATGCAAATAATACAATTACTCTGACCAGTTATCGTCTTGCTCTCAACCAAAATTCCTTTTTTTTTTTTTGGCCGCAGCCCCCCCCCCCCCCGGGTAATCCAATGTATTTATGTTTTCATCGACACCGAACTAAATGAACTTAAGCCACACCTGGTGGTAGTTGTCCACCCGACTCATGATGTATGAGTGTGTGTGCGTGTGTCGAGTTTGGTTGCGCTTTAACTGCGAATATATTCTGGCATTGTGTCAGACATTGTTACAGTTGAGACCGATGAGAAAAGCCGCGGAGTCTTTCTTTCTCCCCCCCCCCCAACACACACTTATCCAAATGAATATCATCATCATCAGGTATTCACGTACTTAACATTTCCCAGCGATTAGGCCTGAGACGTGGAGGGCGTGTCAGCTTCATTTCACGTGATCGCCGAGGAACGTAAACACATTGTCATCGAGAAAAACGATTCCACTGTTCATAAGTAGTGGCAGGGGCGAAATTAGCGTTTTTTTTAAGGCCTTGCCTTTGACATTCGTATTCAACAGTAATTATACTTAAGGCCGCCTCCGCTGACAGATATATAAACCGAAGATGGCCAAATGTGGCTCGTCGTTGAGCTTAGTGTGGCCAAATGTGGCTCGTCGTTGAGCTTAGTGCGGCCAAATGCGGCTCGTCGTTGAGCTTAGTGCAGCCAAATGCGGCTCGTCGTTGAGCTTAGTGCGGCCAAATGCGGCTCGTCGTTGAGCTTAGTGCGGCCAAATGCGGCTCGTCGTTGAGCTTAGTGCGGCCAAATGTGGCTCGTCGTTGAGCTAGGTGCGGCCAAATGTGGCTCATCGTTGAGCTTAGTGCAGCTCCATAAAATCTGTTGTTTTTTTATTTATTGTTTATATTTTGCTTATTTCATTACCTTTTTTTTCCCCCAATAAATCTTTAAAAATTACTATTTCGTGGCTCTTTGAAGAACTTTTTTAAGTTGTATGAAAAACAAGGAACGTGGTTTACATTGACTACATGAGTGGCCACCTGGTGTATACAGAGCTAGCTTCAACATAGGAGACTCAACGTTGCACGCTTCATTAATAATTATGGGCTATAGCAGTGGTTCTCCAAATGTGGGTTTGGGACTCACTGGTGGATCGCGGGCACATTCTTTAGAAGGGTTGCAACACCATTTACATTAAATGATCGAGAACCCATTTGCGTTTAATTTAAACTCTGTGTCTGTATATGTTACAAAGCAAGAGTTGCACATCTCCACAGCAAAAGGGTTTAAACCTATACACGCAATAAATGAGGCTATTATTCTCCCGTGGGTCACGAGAACAAAAAAGTCGGTCACGAAGTTTGAGAAGCACTGGGCTATAGTGACCTATTTAGTCTTCCCAACCTCGTCCCACTCCCACTCACGTTTTGCCCTCAGATTGTTTGTGACCTGTAGCAGGCTAGAAAAATGGTTGTAGTGTAGTGTGTGTGTTGGTGTGTGAGTGTGTTGGTTGGTGTGTGTGTGTGTGTTGTTAGGTGTGTGGGACAGACTTAACAATTGATTATCCGAATTTTCCTTTTGTAAGTATTTGGTTAGGGCTGTGTATCATATTTACCGTTCACATGACAGGTGGTCGCTGTGTCCACGTGTATTTCTTGCCCGCTTTTAGTCAGTCCACTAAAGTTGGACATCTTGATGTAATCCTATTTATATCATTGGTGCTTAACACTCATTTCCGCCCTCCCCCCCCCCTTCCTATTAATCGTTTGTGCACAATAATGAAGTATTTCGTACAAGTATTGTACACAATGGTCCTTTACTTGTTCAGAAGTGGGTTTTTTTTTCCCAAACGCAACTGTTTTTTTCTGGGACCAGTTTATGCTACTCTAAGTATATATTTCAAGATCAATTTCTCTTAACAAGTAGCTCATTGTTTATTGTGCTTTAAAAACTTAAGATTTAGAATAAGACCAAGATATCGATTCATTATTGTGTGGGTTTGTTCACGTGTTAGTGCTTATGACTATAAGCGTTAAATTTTCACGCTCGATTCCCGATTCAGGCGGGGGAAAATTTACTCTATAACAGACTGCCCAGTCGTTAATGGGTGTCTCAGTTCGGGAACACTGACAGCTGAAAAAATAATTCAGCGCCATCACACAATTCCTCAGTTCGAGACATTATTGCGGTGTTGGAGGGGGGCTAACTGTGACCAATGTTGTGCCTGGTAGAATGTAAACTCGAGACATTATTGCGGTGTTGGAGGGGGGCTAACTGTGACCAATGTTGTGCCTGGTAGAATGTAAACTGTGTCCAATGTTGTGCCTGGTAGAATGTAAACTGTGTCCAATGTTGTGCCTGGTAGAATGTAAACTGTAACCAATATTGTGCCTGGTAGAATGTAAACTTACCAAAGTTGTGCCTGGTAGAATGTCAACTGTGACCAATGTTGTGCCTGGTAGAATGTAAACTGTGATCAATGTTGTGCCTGGTAGAATGTAAACTCAAGACATTATTGCGGTGTTGGAGGGGGGCTAACTGTGACCAATGTTGTGCCTGGTAGAATGTAAACTGTGTCCAATGTTGTGCCTGGTAGAATGTAAACTGTGTCCAATGTTGTGCCTGGTAGAATGTAAACTGTGTCCAATGGTGTGCCTGGTAGAATGTCAACTGTGACCAATGTTGTGCCTGGTAGAATGTAAACTGTGATCAATGTTGTGCCTGGTAGAATGTAAACTGTAACCAATGTTGTGCCTGGTAGAATTAAACTTTGACCAATGTTGTGCCTGGTAGAATGTTAACTTACCCATAGCATTTCTTGTAGAACTAATAAACACATCTTGAGTAACATGAGGGAATAGTTATATTTGTATAAAGGGGCAGAACCATTCTTTGTCATGTCGCTGTGAGCATGGCTTTGAAGACTCTTAACATCTTTTTTATTTCATTAGTTATAAGGAATTTCTTCAGCTAAACTGGTGAAAAAAATATTTAAGTCCTCATAAGGTCACTCTTAATTAACTGGCTAGGAAAAGGGGAACAAAGGAAGTAATTTGTTTAATAGATGGCAGAAGTTTTAAGACCCTTGTAGTCTGGAATAGACTTGACAACATCTTATTAATCTGTTACCTGATCATGTGCAAGGTAAAAATAGTGACATATATTAACAGAAAGTTCTCTATTGTCTAATTGTTCATTCTTATGACTCAGCCTAATTATCTTTATCTATTTTATTCAACTTGCATGGAATCAAATACATTTCACAAGAGAGTACAGCTGAAACACTCTGCTTCATTCTTACACTAACAATTTTCTCATAGCTTAAGAAACAGGTGTCCCCACATTATATATCTAGGACCCCCAAATGTACTTTTGCTAATGGTACAAAACAAGAACTTATCTGAACACTGAATTATCCTGCCATTTTGAACCGAGTGG
>JAGDYQ010000048.1:3433896-3472404 GCA_021962125.1 Bulinus truncatus | reverse complement strand
ACCATATCCAGTGAAATGTCACAACGAAACACGGGATTCAAATCACTTAAATATCAGCGCCTCATACATTGAAATGGGAGGGGGGGTAGTCGTTTTGACACCCACATTTTCTGTTGGCAATATGTGATATAGTTCATTAAAGGTTTCATGCAATAAGAGCATGTTGTCGGATACTTTCTTTTCCAAAGATATTTAGTTAAATATTCTATCCGTTTATTTCTTATTAGTTAAGCTACTAATGATGATTCAGCTGTTTTTCATCGCCAATCATAGTATCAGAATCATAAGTAATTCATTTATTTTTATAACAGTTATTCAACATGATCAATTCTATCTTAATTTATAGCAAAACCACTTCACAAGTTGATTCACCATATTTGTCTGATTTATTAAACAGGCTTAATTTTAAAAATATATTTATATACTTTGAACTTGATTAAATTTTCTTATAATTAGAAAAAAAAAGTATATTCTAATGTTTTCACACAAAATATCAAATAAATAATAATCACCATTCCTGTATTATTAATTAAAAATACAGGTAATGTAGTTATTACCATCTTTACAAATTAACTTTCTATTCATTAAGTCCTTTGTTCCACAAAACTTTAAGATATCGCTATTTTCTAAAAAGATTGCGACCCTCTATCAAGCTCCTTTACCGAAAACAACAAGATTATTTTTACTGAAACGACTGTTGTTTTCTACACATACCTAAACCATTTATGTCTCTTCTCTATAAAATTCTCAATAAGCTTACTTTCTTACACGTAACACTGGTTTATTGATTTTTTTTTAACTCATGAGCCAGAATGTCCCTACATTCATGTGTTTGTCCGAAGATTGTTTAGGCTCTCCTCCTCCCCTTTCCCGACTAAGTAAAACTCCATCCTTCTTCTCCCTCTCCCCAGCCTGTTGTGCCAGACTGTAACTGCTGTCGCTGGTTGTTCCCAGGACGTTTGACCTCTTCCCCTCCCCTTCCCGTCCTTGAGTAAAACTCTCATCCTCTCATCCCCCCCCCGTTTGTTGTTACGTAAAAAGTGACACCACCACTCACTACCACCCCCCCCTGACGTCCCAAAGCACCATAAGTACTTGTCTCAGTGCTGCACAGGTGAATTTATGTTTACTATCCTCATCAGTAGAGGTTAAAGGTTACCATAACATCTTACCTCTCTCACACTCCCTCCTCCCATTATTTAGTAAATGGGAATAATGTCGTTTGAGTTCAAAGGATTTGAGTACGAAATTTGCTCGAATTGTACTTTTTGGTAAAGGGATAAAATGAATATCGTCAAAAGGTCGTTTTCGCAATACTGAAAACACGAAATTCGTTACAACACACTTTTTAATTAGATGTTATATAAGCGAAGGTGAAGGGGCAAAAAATCACACTGAATATCGTTATACTTTGACGTTCAAATATAGAGACATGTCACTGTATAATTTTTGGAAAACTTTCAAACTGCACTTTTTTATACTTTATATTTAACAGTGACCTTTTTTAATGTCAATTTTCCGATAATTTTTAAAAATTCTATCCATGTTGTATTGCTGAATTATTTGTACACGTTCCAGTTGCTTGTCTTGCAAAATAATATCTTCTCGCTGCCTGCAGCTTTCAAGATTTTAACAGTAGAGGGAGGTAATCTTCCTTTATTTGTAAAACTTTTTGCTGTCATCAATCACTAAGCGAACCTGTTGTCTAACATTTACTGTAGATCTTTCAAACTGTTTTTGATTTTGACAGAATTGGCTTTAACCTTTGTTGACAACATTTATCACAAACCAAAAAAAAAAGCGAACCAAAAAAAAAACAAAAACAACTTGTGATGCTTAGCACATGACCACTACAGAGAAAGATGTGAGCTCAGCTAAACTGTTGCAGATTACACCCACGAATATTATCCACACCAGTTATCTGTGACTTATCAGGTCAATAGCTGCTGTAACACAAACTATGGTAGAAGTCTAGAGCAGTAGCAACTAATTGTCCTTGTGGTTTAGGGCTTGATATTTAGGATCAAAAACTTAATAATCTCATCCTCTAAAGGATAATAACATAATGAGCACTTATGTTATGCAAAATATAAAATCTATTCTCAGTTTCAATAATACGTTGTACACTATCTAGCTGTTGTAAGCACAATTAATTTTGCCAATATTGAGTGCAAAAAAAAATATTTTCTACTCTGCATTTAGTTTATGATTTGCCACAATTGTTTCAATTTATTTGATTAAAAAAAAATAAAGTCATTTGAAATTTTAAACAAACTTTTCTGACACCCTTTATAATTTTTTGTTTTTCTAATTACTCTTTTTTTGTATTTTTATTTCAGGCTGTACTGGCAGACTTGTTTACTCTTCAAATTGTGCCTTTGCTTCAACTGTTTATGTTCTCAAAATAGCAGTATAATGTAAATTGATTACCAGAAAGCTATTGACAAATATTGAGCTACCATCTTTAAGAAAATTGATATTTTTTTATGAGTCTTCTTTAATTTTATATTTTCATTTTGAAATTGATGAAATTTTGACTTGAACCGAATGAAGAAAAAACAGACCAGTAATTCTTTAAATTCTTTGACTAACTGTTTATCGGGCTCATGTTATAGCCTAAAATGCCATAAATTTTGTGATATCCTAAAAATGCTGATCGTTTATGTTTTTGTTATATTGGTGATATTCATCCAAATTTTTGTACATGTATTATTGCCATTTCAAAAAATGAGAGTGTATTAACATTTGGCCATACATGACTTATTATTTCCATAATATTTGCTTTAAATTCATAATTGTTACAACCAACATATGGATTAACTATTTATTTGTATAATTTACAGTCCACTACTCTTGTTTATATCAATATACAGAAATATTTATTTCTTTTATCTACTTAGTCTTTTTTGTTGTAAATGTCATTTTGAATAAAAATTCAATAAAATTAGTGACTTAATTGCTTCACATTTTTTCTCAGACATTTTTTAGTTATGTTTATCTAACTTAAGATTGATTGGAAATAATTTGAGCAGATTTTTTAATCTATCTATGACTTAAAAACAAACATACTGAGGATTATATAGATGAATTAAACAGACGGATAGATAAATTAAAAACACTGAACATTTATATCTGCCAGTCTTTCACTTTATTTAAGAAACATACTAGCTGACAAATAGAATTCTGCTTAAGAAATAGAATTCTGCTTAAATTGTCTTGGCTGACGACTTGAAAAAAATTTCAGTTTTATCTTGTAATGTAAAGTAAAGGTGGCTGGGCATTGTGCTAACAATCCCTTTATATGCAGAGGTTACAGAAACAGATGAATTTTAAATTTCATCTTCCTCGATGGCCCTTTAGATCTAGGGTAACTTTTTATGCATCTAGGCACGTTTTTCACCCAGAGGTTCTAAATGTCTTTAAATATATTTTATTCAAAAAATAAGGTTTCTTGAAATGTAAATATTTATAGGGTCAAGACTAAATTACCCACGTGAATATTTTTTTTAGCAATTAGCAGGAGTAATAAATTAATAAACCTTTTTATATTTAAGATTCTGAGAGTAAAGGTCATTAGGACCTTTCTACAAAATTCTCATTTTAAGCAATAATTTTTTTTTTTAAATTAGTGTCCAAGGGAGACAATCGTCTGCCAAAGGGGGTACATTGTTACAAATCAAATTGAATTCACTACGAGTATTTACCAGGGTTGTTAACAATACTCTTAAATTGTATTGTCAATACCAATACCAATACTTAATGAAAAGAGTATCGACAATACCAATACAAATACTCAAGTAAAAATGTATTGCCAAAGTCGATACCTATACAATACCAATACTTTTGAGAATAAAAAAAATATTATTTTAAATATAAAGAGTGCAAGATTTTTTTAAAGTTTTTATACACCTGACAGATCGATCAAAAAAGAAATAAAGTTTTCTTTTCTGCCGTTCATTGGACTTTGAAAAAATAGTTGATAGAAAGAAGGTAAATGAATAAAAGAATATAAGAATAACACTTATAGATAATGGTGCGCAAAGCAAAAACTTCAAAAGAGAATTCAAATTTAATTTTTCCTTCAACTCGCCGACTGTGGTTGTATTTGTGGGGAGTTGGGTGTTGTTAATATTTGGTAGGGTTGATGGCTATGCTTACTAGTAGTGGTTGAATGTAGATTACTTTTAAAACAATGTATTAAAATTGCTATTGCTTTTCTGCAAAAAAATTTTCTGAATTGTATCAACAGTACAACTGTGATATTTTGATTAAAAAAAAACTGATAAAATAGTGGGGCTATAATATTGGGTTTATGAATTATATATTTTTTTTTCATTTTGAATATTTTACGATACAAAGTAATTTTTTTTTGTTAGAGTTTGTTTCAATACATACTAAAAATACCAATAGAAAAGTATTGGTATCGAGTATCGAACATTTTTCGTTTAAAATGTATCGGCAATACACAAATCAATACTTGATACAAAAAGGATGGGCAATACAGCAACCAATACTAAAAAAGTATCGCCGATACTGTATTGGCCGATACCGATACTTCGATACTAACAATTCTGGTATTTACATTATATTTTGCCTTATCAATAGAATACATTAAAAGCTAAATCAATAATATCGTAGTTTAAAATATTTTTTTTTTAGAGTTATCAAGCTGAGCTTGCCGTAATTTGAAGATATAAGTTACATCATTAGGCACCTTGTCGTGTTCACATAGTTAAACCAATTATATCTATGGTTAAACTATAGTTAAACACATCTTTTTTTTTTCTGTCCCTTCCTATCCCAGTTACGCAGACAATAGGCCTAAGTCATTAAAAATGAATGTGAGAGCTACCAAATCTGTGGTACCTTAGAGTAGAGCTGGCCTTACGAATTGCGAGGCCCCCTTTTTATTTTCATTTTACAATAACAACTATAACTATTGATAGTAAAGTAAGTAACTAAAGTTCCCTTAAGCCCCTTGGGGCTCATCGGGGCAGATGAAGTGTAGAATTCATGTTTTAGTATCCTCGGCATTACTCGCTTTTACTCCCCCAACATAAAGTCGGGTACTCATTTAAAGCTGGGTTGACTTAGGGACTTACACCAGGACCTGAAAAATCCCAAGGCTCTACTAAGGTTCGAACTCCAGGACATCCGTCGACGGTCAGCGTCTACACCGCACGACTACCCGTCCCTATATTACAACTTGAGCTAATGTAGACGGCGCGCGCCTTGCTGAGGTGAAATTCTGACTAGCAGCAATCGGTCGAGTCGGCCTATTAAAGGCCGGGCCTGCCTCAGAGTCTAGTTAGTTTTAAAAGTACAGACCAGACCAGAAAAACAAGGGAAAAGTTCTGAACACCGCTATGATTACTTTTACTTTAGTATTGTATATCCCAGTGTCCAGTGTTATACAAGTAGGAGCGACTGGGACATTCCTCCCCGGCCCCGCGTTTAAAGAGGTCCTCCTGCAAAATAAGTGATTTTGAAGAGTTGCGTCTTTAAGCCTCACATTGGGATCCCCGCCCCAAATTCAGCGGGTCTCAACCTTTTTTCGATCACTGTTCCCCATAGGTGCGAAAGAAGTCCTATCATCGCTGGGCAGCTCCTTATGTAAAGTTCGCGAATAAATCCAATTATTTCTATAATGGAATACTTGGGCATCTTCTAGCGTCGTTGCGTATGCACCCCTGCAGAACCAATTCCGTACCCCTTGGGTAACGCGTACCACCGCTCTTAGAAGGGCAGCTTTAAGAAGCCATGAACGTAAAAACCATAATGCAAATGCCGCATATGTATACAGGTTGTGACGTACACTTTAGCAGGAGAGTATTTTAACAGCCGGATTACAGCCGGTTTCATTTTGCATCACGTGCCGCAGCATTACATTTTTTACAATACTATATTAAAAGTGTTTTACATACAATAGCTTGGCCCTTTTATCTTCGTCGCAGTCCCAAAATTCTTAAAGCATTAGAATGTAGTTGGAACCTGAACGACCTTTTTAACAGGTACTACCAGTTAATAATAATAATACTCCATGAAAAAATTCAACACTGATTCGCTAACGAGAAACATTCAATTAATTCACCGTCCTTTAGATGCTTCCATGCCACCGATGACCCCTCACCATCTGAACTAAATTAAAAACGTATTTACGACAACATATGTTTCCTATTTGTTTTCTCTCAACTATTAAAGTAATAAAAATTCCTTAGAAATATATATATATTTTAATCTGTATACTTTTCTATGACTAACGATAATTTTTATGATTTTTAAGACTGTGAACAGAACAAAAATTAGAAACAAAAATGGACAGTATACACTAAAATTAAATTTGTTTCAGCGGTAGACCTATTTTGGTACATTCCTATCTTGAAATAAATTGTCATATTTTTAAGACTTTATTAGTGCCCCCCGCCCAAATGACTTCCGATATCTGTATATAGATTAGATCACGTTATTGACAATATGAGTACTATGCGGAAAAAACTATCTGAGCTTTGATGGCTGATTAAAAAAAAAATAGTGAAAATTAAAGTCGAAATGGATCCTACGTAATGTATAGAGTTTTTACGAATGACTTTAAGATAAGTATGTGGAACGTGTTGACTTAAGAAAGATGTAGAGTTACTAGACACGACAAGCCAGACTGGTGTTCTAGGTTCAGAAGTCCGGTCAGGTAACGTGCAGTCCATTGGTACGAGTCAGCCAGTACGTTATAATGGTTTACTGTCGTCATGCAGTTGTATCAAACATCGGTGCACTCAATGCAGTAAGCGATTTTTTAAGTGAATTGGGGTTTGCTTGTGTATGAAAGTGTAAGCCAACAACACCAACACCAGATAAATGTCAATTTCTGTAGTTAACATTATTGGTATCTCTCAGTGCGGCATTTAGTCAAATAAAATTCTTTAGTAATACTAGGTGTTATAAATTGCATAAATAATTGAAGTATTAAATAAACACAATTTTATTCATAATACATTATTAAAAAAAGACACTATTTTTATTAATAATATATTTTGATTAAGCTAATATACATTGCTAAACAAAAGAAAACAATAAAATAACAAATGTTTTAGCTATATCTATAATTGAAATAATATAATTTAAGTAAGTATCAAATGTTTGCTAAATTTTACCTAATTCAAATTAAAAATAATTTAACAATTTTTCACAATTCATCATCATTAATTTTTTTTTTGATTTACCCAGAATGAGGCTGGTCCTGATTATACTTGTGGTCGTTTACACATGAACCTGGACATCAGCGGACCCCCACCAGGGGACCACACCAAACATCAAAGATGTCTTCATAGGACGGTGCTGGGACTAAGATGAGACAAGATATAACGGGATACTTCCAAGGTAAGTGTGTGGAACTAAACTGTTATATCGTCAGGTATGTGTTGAAGCATATTGTTTCAATGGTGGAACTGTGTATATCATCAGGTATGTGCGGAAGCACATTGGTTCAATGATGGAACTGTGTATATCGTCAGGTATGTGTTGAAGCACATTGCTTCAATGGCTGAACTGTGTATATCGTCAGGTATGTGTTGAAGCACATTGCTTAAATGGAAGAACTGTGTATATCGTCAGGGATGTGTTGAAGCACATTGGTTCTATGATGGAACTGTCTATATCGTCAGGTATGTGTTGAAGCACATTGGTTCAATGATGGAACTGTGTATATCGTCAGGAATGTGTTGAAGCACATTGGTTCAATGGTGGAACTGTGTATATCGTCAGGGATGTGTTGAAGCACATTGCTTCAATGGCGGAACTGCATATATCGTCAGGGATGTGTTGAAGCACATTGTTTCAATGGAAGAACTGTGTATATCGTCAGGGATGTGTTGAAGCACATTGGTTCTATGATGGAACTGTCTATATCGTCAGGTATGTGTTGAAGCACATTGGTTCAATGATGGAACTGTGTATATCGTCAGGAATGTGTTGAAGCACATTGGTTCAATGATGGAACTGTGTATATCGTCAGGGATGTGTTGAAGCACATTGTTTCAATGATGGAACTGTGTATATCGTCAGGTATGTGTTGAAGCACATTGGTTCAATGATGGAACTGTGTATATCGTCAGGTATGTGTTGGAGCACATTGGTTCAATGATGGAACTGTGTATATCGTCAGGTATGTGTTGGAGCACATTGGTTCAATGGTGGAACTGTGTATATCGTCAGGTATGTGTTGAAGCACATTGGTTCAATGATGGAACTGTGTATATCGTCAGGTATGTGTTGAAGCACATTGGTTCAATGGTGGAACTGTGTATATCGTCAGGGATGTGTTGAAGCACATTGCTTCAATGGCGGAACTGCATATATCGTCAGGGATGTGTTGAAGCACATTGTTTCAATGGTGGAACTGTATATATCGTCAGGTATGTGTTGAAGCACATTGTTTCAATGGTGGAACTGTGTATATCGTCAGGTATGTGTTGAAGCACATTGGTTCAATGGTGGAACTGTGTATATCGTCAGGTATGTGCCGAAGCACATTAGTTCAATGGTGGAACTGTGTATATCGTCAGGTATGTGCCGAAACACATTGGTTCAATGGTGGAACTGTGTATATCGTCAGGTATGTGTTGAAGCACATTGGTTCAATGGTGGAACTGTGTATATCGTCAGGAATGTGTTGAAGCACATTGGTTCAATGATGGAACTGTGTATATCGTCAGGTATGTGTTAAAACACATTGGTTCAATGATGGAACTGTGTATATCGTCAGGAATGTGTTTAAGCACATTCGTTCAATGGTGGAACTGCGTTTATCGTCAGGTATGTCTTGAGGCACATTGGTTCAATGATGGAACTGTGTATATCGTCAGGTATGTGTTGAAGCACATTGGTTCAATGATGGAACTGTGTATATCGTCAGGTATGTGTTGGAGCACATTGGTTCAATGGTGGAACTGTGTATATCGTCAGGTATGTGCCGAAGCACATTGGTTCAATGGTGAAACTGTGTATATCGTCAGGTATGTGTTGAAGCACATTGCTTCAATGGCGGAACTGTGTATATCGTCAGGGATGTGTTGAAGCACATTGGTTTAATGGTGGAACTGTGTATATCGTCAGGAATGTGTTGAAGCACATTGGTTCAATGAGGGAACTGTGTATATCGTCAGGGATGTGTTGAAGCACATTGCTTCAATGGCGGAACTGCATATATCGTCAGGTATGTATTGAAGCACATTGTTTCAATGGTGGAACTGTATATATCGTCAGGTATGTATTGAAGCACATTGTTTCAATGGTGGAACTGTATATATCGTCAGGTATGTGTTGAAGCACATTGTTTCAATGGTGGAACGGTATATATCGTCAGGTATGTGTTGAAGCACATTGTTTCAATGGTGGAACTGTATATATCGTCAGGTATGTGCCGAAGCACATTGGTTCAATGGTGGAACTGTGTATATCGTCAGGGATGTGTTGAAGCACATTGGTTCAATGATGGAACTGTGTATATCGTCAGGGATGTGTTGAAGCACATTGGTTCAATGATGGAACAGTGTATATCGTCAGGTATGTGTTGAAGCACATTGATTGAATGGTGGAACTGTGTATATCGTCAGGTATGTGCCGAAGCGCATTGGTTCAATGGTGGAACTGTGTATATCAACAGGTATGTGTTGAAGCACATTGCTTCAATGGCGGAACTGTGTATATCGTCAGGGATGTGTTGAAGCAAATTGATTCAATGATGGAACTGTGTATATCGTCAGGTATGTGTTGAAGCACATTGGTTCAATGGCGGAACTGTATATATTGTCAGGGATGTGTTGAAGCACATTGGTTCAATGGTGGATTTGTATATCGTCAAGAATGTGTTGATGCACATTGGTTCAATGATGGAACTTGTATATCGTCAGGTATGTGTTGAAGGACATTGGTTCAATGGTGGAACTGTGTATATCGTCAGGTATGTGTTGAAGCACATTGGTTCAATGGTGGAACTGTGTATATCGTCAGGTATGTGCCGAAGCACATTAGTTCAATGGTGGAACTGTGTATATCGACAGGTATGTGCCGAAACACATTGGTTCAATGGTGGAACTGTGTATATCGTCAGGTATGTGTTGAAGCACATTGGTTCAATGGTGGAACTGTGTATATCGTCAGGAATGTGTTGAAGCCCATTGGTTCAATGATGGAACTGTGTATATCGTCAGGTATGTGTTGAAACACATTGGTTCAATGATGGAACTGCGTATATCGTCAGGTATGTGTTGAAGCACATTGGTTCAATGATGGAACTGTGTATATCGTCAGGTATGTGTTGGAGCACATTGGTTCATTGGTGGAACTGTGTATATTGTCAGGAATGAGCCGAAGCAAATTGATTCAATGATGGAACTGTGTATATCGTCAGGTATGTGTTAAAGCACATTGCTTCAATGGCGGAACTGTGTATATCGTCAGGGATGTGTTGAAGCACATTGGTTCAATGGTGGAACTGTGTATATCGTAAGGTATGTGTTGAAGCACATTGGTTCAATGATGGAACTGCGTATATCGTCAGGTATGTGTTGAAGCACATTTGTTCAACGGTTGAACTGTGTAGTTCGTCAGGGATGTGTTGAAGCACATTGGTTCAATGGTGGAACTGTGTATATCGTCAGGAATGTGTTGAAGCACATTGGTTCAATGGCGGAACTGTATATAGTGTCAGGGATGTGTTGAAGCACATTGGTTCAATGGTGGATTTGTATATCGTCAAGAATGTGTTGATGCACATTGGTTCAATGATGGAACTTGTATATCGTCAGGTATGTGTTGAAGGACATTGGTTCAATGGTGGAACTGTGTATATCGTCAGGTATGTGTTGAAGCACATTGGTTCAATGGTGGAACTGTGTATATCGTCAGGTATGTGCCGAAGCACATTAGTTTAATGGTGGAACTGTGTATATCGACAGGTATGTGCCGAAACACATTGGTTCAATGGTGGAACTGTGTATATCGTCAGGTATGTGTTGAAGCACATTGGTTCAATGGTGGAACTGTGTATATCGTCAGGAATGTGTTGAAGCACATTGGTTCAATGATTGAACTGTGTATATCGTCAGGTATGTGTTGAAACACATTGGTTCAATGATGGAACTGTGTATATCGTCAGGGATGTGTTGCAGCACATTGCTTCACTGGCGGAACTGCATATATCGTCAGGTATGTATTGAAGCAAATTGATTCAATGGTGGAACTGTATATATCGTCAGGTATGTTTTGAAGCACATTGTTTCAATGGTGGAACTGTATATATCGTCAGGTATATGTTGAAGCACATTGTTTCAATGGTGGAACGGTATATATCGTCAGGTATGTGTTGAAGCACATTGTTTCAATGGTAGAACTGTATATATCGTCAGGTATGTGCCGAAGCACATTGGTTCAATAGTGGAACTGTGTATATCGTCAGGTATGTGTTGGAGCACATTGGTTCATTGGTGGAACTGTGTATATTGTCAGGAATGAGCCGAAGCAAATTGATTCAATGATGGAACTGTGTATATCGTCAGGTATGTGTTAAAGCACATTGCTTCAATGGCGGAACTGTGTATATCGTCAGGATGTGTTGAAGCACATTGGTTCAATGGTGGAACTGTGTATATCGTCAGGTATGTGTTGAAGCACATTGGTTCAAATGATGGAACTGGGTATATCGTCAGGTATGTGTTGAAGAACATTTGTTCAACGGTTGAACTGTGTAGTTCGTCAGGGATGTGTTGAAGAAGCACATTGGTTCAATGGTGGAACTGCGTGTATATCGTCAGGAATGTGTTGAAGCACATTGGTTCAATGGCGGAACTGTATATAGTGTCAGGGATGTGTTGAAGCACATTGGTTCAATGGTGGATTTGTATATCGTCAAGAATGTGTTGATGCACATTGGTTCAATGATGGAACTTGTATATCGTCAGGTATGTGTTGAAGGACATTGGTTCAATGGTGGAACTGTGTATATCGTCAGGTATGTGTTGAAGCACATTGGTTCAATGGTGGAACTGTGTATATCGTCAGGTATGTGCCGAAGCACATTAGTTTAATGGTGGAACTGTGTATATCGACAGGTATGTGCCGAAACACATTGGTTCAATGGTGGAACTGTGTATATCGTCAGGTATGTGTTGAAGCACATTGGTTCAATGGTGGAACTGTGTATATCGTCAGGAATGTGTTGAAGCACATTGGTTCAATGATGGAACTGTGTATATCGTCAGGTATGTGTTGAAACACATTGGTTCAATGATGGAACTGTGTATATCGTCAGGGATGTGTTGCAGCACATTGCTTCACTGGCGGAACTGCATAAATCGTCAGGTATGTATTGAAGCAAATTGATTCAATGGTGGAACTGTATATATCGTCAGGTATGTTTTGAAGCACATTGTTTCAATGGTGGAACTGTATATATCGTCAGGTATATGTTGAAGCACATTGTTTCAATGGTGGAACGGTATATATCGTCAGGTATGTGTTGAAGCACATTGTTTCAATGGTAGAACTGTATATATCGTCAGGTATGTGCCGAAGCACATTGGTTCAATGGTGGAACTGTGTATATCGTCAGAGATGTGTTGAAGCACATTGGTTCAATGATGGAACTGTGTATATCGTCAGGGATGTGTTGAAGCACATTGGTTCAATGGCGGAACTGTGTATATCGTCAGGTATATGTTGAAGCACATTGATTGAATGGTGGAACTGTGTATATCGTCAGGTATGTGCCGAAGCGCATTGGTTCAATGGTTGAACTGTGTATATCGTCAGGTATGTGTTGAAGCACATTGCTTCAATGGCGGAACCGTGTATATCGTCAGGGATGTGTTGAAGCAAATTGATTCAATGATGGAACTGTGTATATCGTCAGGTATGTGTTAAAGCACATTGCTTCAATGGCGGAACTGCGTATATCGTCAGGGATGTGTTGAAGCACATTGGTTCAATGGTGGAAATGTGTATATCGTCAGGTATGTGTTGAAGCACATTGGTTCAATGATGGAACTGCGTATATCGTCAGGTATGTGTTGAAGCACATTTGTTCAACGGTGGAACTGTGTAGTTCGTCAGGGATGTGTTAAAGCACATTGTTTCAATGATGGAACTGTGTATATCGTCAGGAATGTGTTGAAGCACATTGGTTCAATGGCGGAACTGTATATATTGTCAGGGATGTGTTGAAGCACATTGGTTCAATGGTGGATTTGTATATCGTCAAGAATGTGTTGATGCACATTGGTTCAATGATGGAACTTGTATATCGTCAGGTATGTGTTGAAGGACATTGGTTCAATGGTGGAACTGTGTATATCGTCAGGGATGTGTTGAAGCACATTGGTTCAATGGTGGAACTGTGTATATCGTCAGGTATGTGCCGAAGCACATTAGTTCAATGGTGGAACTGTGTATATCGACAGGTATGTGCCGAAACACATTGGTTCAATGGTGGAACTGTGTATATCGTCAGGTATGTGTTGAAGCACATTGGTTCAATGGTGGAACTGTGTATATCGTCAGGAATGTGTTGAAGCACATTGGTTCAATGATGGAACTGTGTATATCATCAGGTATGTGTTGAAACACATTGGTTCAATGATGGAACTGCGTATATCGTCAGGTATGTGTTGAAGCACATTGGTTCAATGATGGAACTGTGTATATCGTCAGGTATGTGTTGAAGCACATTGGTTCAATGATGGAACTGTGTATATCGTCAGGTATGTGTTGGAGCACATTGGTTCAATGGTGGAACTGTGTATATCGTCAGGAATGAGCCGAAGCACATTGGTTCAATGGTGAAACTGTGTATATCGTCAGGGATGTGTTGAAGCACATTGCTTCAATGGCGGAACTGTGTATATCGTCAGGGATGTGTTGAAGCACATTGGTTCAATGGTGGAACTGTGTATATCGTCAGGTATGTGTTGAAGCACATTGGTTCAATGATGGAACTGTGTATATCGTCAGGGATGTGTTGCAGCACATTGCTTCAATGGCGGAACTGCATATATCGTCAGGTATGTATTGAAGCAAATTGATTCAATGGTGGAACTGTATATATCGTCAGGTATGTTTTGAAGCACATTGTTTCAATGGTGGAACGGTATATATCGTCAGGTATGTGTTGAAGCACATTGTTTCAATGGTAGAACTGTATATATCGTCAGGTATGTGCCGAAGCACATTGGTTCAATGGTGGAACTGTGTATATCGTCAGGGATGTGTTGAAGCACATTGGTTCAATGATGGAACTGTGTATATCGTCAGGGATGTGTTGAAGCACATTGGTTCAATGATGGAACTGTGTATATCGTCAGGTATGTGTTGAAGCACATTGATTGAATGGTGGAACTGTGTATATCGTCAGGTATGTGCCGAAGCGCATTGGTTCAATGGTGGAACTGTGTATATCGTCAGGTATGTGTTGAAGCACATTGCTTCAATGGCGGAACTGTGTATATCGTCAGGGATGTGTTGAAGCAAATTGATTCAATGATGGAACTGTGTATATCGTCAGGTATGTGTTAAAGCACATTGCTTCAATGGCGGAACTGTGTATATCGTCAGGGATGTGTTGAAGCACATTGGTTCAATGGTGGAAATGTGTATATCGTCAGGTATGTGTTGAAGCACATTGGTTCAATGGTGGAACTGTGTATATCGTCAGAGATGTGTTGAAGCACATTGGTTCAATGATGGAACTGTGTATATCGTCAGGGATGTGTTGAAGCACATTGGTTCAATGGCGGAACTGTGTATATCGTCAGGTATGTGTTGAAGCACATTGATTGAATGGTGGAACTGTGTATATCGTCAGGTATGTGCCGAAGCGCATTGGTTCAATGGTTGAACTGTGTATATCGTCAGGTATGTGTTGAAGCACATTGCTTCAATGGCGGAACCGTGTATATCGTCAGGGATGTGTTGAAGCAAATTGATTCAATGATGGAACTGTGTATATCGTCAGGTATGTGTTAAAGCACATTGCTTCAATGGCGGAACTGCGTATATCGTCAGGGATGTGTTGAAGCACATTGGTTCAATGGTGGAAATGTGTATATCGTCAGGTATGTGTTGAAGCACATTGGTTCAATGATGGAACTGCGTATATCGTCAGGTATGTGTTGAAGCACATTTGTTCAACGGTGGAACTGTGTAGTTCGTCAGGGATGTGTTAAAGCACATTGTTTCAATGATGGAACTGTGTATATCGTCAGGAATGTGTTGAAGCACATTGGTTCAATGGCGGAACTGTATATATTGTCAGGGATGTGTTGAAGCACATTGGTTCAATGGTGGATTTGTATATCGTCAAGAATGTGTTGATGCACATTGGTTCAATGATGGAACTTGTATATCGTCAGGTATGTGTTGAAGGACATTGGTTCAATGGTGGAACTTTGTATATCGTCAGGGATGTGTTGAAGCACATTGGTTCAATGGTGGAACTGTGTATATCGTCAGGTATGTGCCGAAGCACATTAGTTCAATGGTGGAACTGTGTATATCGACAGGTATGTGCCGAAACACATTGGTTCAATGGTGGAACTGTGTATATCGTCAGGTATGTGTTGAAGCACATTGGTTCAATGGCGGAACTGCATATATCGTCAGGTATGTATTGAAGCAAATTGATTCAATGGTGGAACTGTATATATCGTCAGGTATGTTTTGAAGCACATTGTTTCAATGGTGGAACGGTATATATCGTCAGGTATGTGTTGAAGCACATTGTTTCAATGGTAGAACTGTATATATCGTCAGGTATGTGCCGAAGCACATTGGTTCAATGGTGGAACTGTGTATATCGTCAGGGATGTGTTGAAGCACATTCGTTCAATGATGGAACTGTGTATATCGTCAGGGATGTGTTAAAGCACATTGGTTCAATGATGGAACTGTGTATATCGTCAGGTATGTGTTGAAGCACATTGATTGAATGGTGGAACTGTGTATATCGTCAGGTATGTGCCGAAGCGCATTGGTTCAATGGTGGAACTGTGTATATCGTCAGGTATGTGTTGAAGCACATTGCTTCAATGGCGGAACTGTGTATATCGTCAGGGATGTGTTGAAGCAAATTGATTCAATGATGGAACTGTGTATATCGTCAGGTATGTGTTAAAGCACATTGCTTCAATGGCGGAACTGTGTATATCGTCAGGGATGTGTTGAAGCACATTGGTTCAATGGTGGAAATGTGTATATCGTCAGGTATGTGTTGAAGCACATTGGTTCAATGATAGAACTGCGTATATCGTCAGGTATGTGTTGAAGCATATTTGTTCAACGGTGGAACTGTGTAGTTCGTCAGGGATGTGTTAAAGCACATTGTTTCAATGATGGAACTGTGTATATCGTCAGGAATGTGTTGAAGCACATTGGTTCAATGGCGGAACTGTATATATTGTCAGGGATGTGTTGAAGCACATTGGTTCAATGGTGGATTTGTATATCGTCAAGAATGTGTTGATGCACATTGGTTCAATGATGGAACTTGTATATCGTCAGGTATGTGTTGAAGGACATTGGTTCAATGGTGGAACTGTGTATATCGTCAGGTATGTGTTGAAGCACATTGGTTCAATGGTGGAACTGTGTATATCGTCAGGTATGTGCCGAAGCACATTAGTTCAATGGTGGAACTGTGTATATCGACAGGTATGTGCCGAAACACATTGGTTCAATGGTGGAACTGTGTATATCGTCAGGTATGTGTTGAAGCACATTGGTTCAATGGTGGAACTGTGTATATCGTCAGGAATGTGTTGAAGCACATTGGTTCAATGGTGGAACTGTGTATATCGTCAGGTATGTGTTGAAGCACATTGGTTCAATGGTGGAACTGTGTATATCGTAAGGTATGTGTTGAAGCACATTGGTTCAATGATGGAACTGTGTATATCGTCAGGGATGTGTTGCAGCACATTGCTTCAATGGCGGAACTGCATATATCGTCAGGTATTTATTGAAGCAAATTGATTCAATGGTGGAACTGTATATATCGTCAGGTATGTTTTGAAGCACATTGTTTCAATGGTGGAACTGTATATATCGTCAGGTATGTGTTGAAGCACATTGTTTCAATGGCGGAACGGTATATATCGTCAGGTATGTGTTGAAGCACATTGTTTCAATGGTAGAACTGTATATATCGTCAGGTATGTGCCGAAGCACATTGGTTCAATGGTGGAACTGTGTATATCGTCAGGGATGTGTTGAAGCACATTGGTTCAATGATGGAACTGTGTATATCGTCAGGGATGTGTTGAAGCACATTGGTTCAATGATGGAACTGTGTATATCGTCAGGTATGTGTGAAAGCACATTGATTGAATGGTGGAACTGTGTATATCGTCAGGTATGTGCCGAAGCGCATTGGTTCAATGGTGGAACTGTGTATATCGTCAGGTATGTGTTGAAGCACATTGGTTCAATGGCGGAACTGCGTATATCGTCAGGGATGTGTTGAAGCAAATTGATTCAATGATGGAACTGTGTATATCGTCAGGTATGTGTTAAAGCACATTGCTTCAATGGCGGAACTGTGTATATCGTCAGGGATGTGTTGAAGCACATTGGTTCAATGGTGGAAATGTGTATATCGTCAGGTATGTGTTGAAGCACATTGGTTCAATGATGGAACTGCGTATATCGTCAGGTATGTGTTGAAGCACATTTGTTCAACGGTGGAACTGTGTAGTTCGTCAGGGATGTGTTAAAGCACATTGTTTCAATGATGGAACTGTGTATATCGTCAGAGATGTGCCGAAGCACATTGCTTCAATGGCGGAAATGTATATATAGTTAAGTATGTGTTGAAGCACATTTTTTCAGAATCCGAATTTCGCTTTGGAATTTGCAAATTCAGTCCATCGTTTTAATTTCCTATTAACACTTTGGGCTAGCACCATTACCATTTGCAAGCCATTTTAATAAAAGCACCTCGCGTAATTTTTCTCTCGATATTTTAGAAGCTTATTTTATTCATTTTTTTATATTTTATTACTTTATTTTAAAATATAATAACGATATTTTGTGTTTGTCATTGAAATATTCTTCATTTGACTATTTTTGGTGATCCGTGAACGGATTGAATCAACTTTAATCGACTCATATAAAAGAAAAAACAACAACTCTCTGATTCGGAACTCAACCAATTTCCCAGGAACGTATTTTTTTTCGAAATCTAAGGTATCATTGAAATATGTAAAGGTTGATTTTTTTCAAATGTATAGTTTTAAAAAAAAAAGGCTTTTGTATGTTTTCAATTTTTGTTTGGAGGCGTGGATTGTAATAAAATGTTTTGTCCAATAAATCTTAGTATTAATTCAGTAATTCTGTGATATTTCAGAGTAACCACTGATTGTGAGACATTGTGGAATCTTTTCTTCCAAGCCTTTTCATTTCGCGCCCCGTGTGATGTGAGGGGGACACTGTACGAGCCATTCCTGCAGGCAGCTAAACAAACGCTGCCAACTAATAAGGTGTGTTGAAACTGGTTCTACATTATTGTGTTTGATTCTAACGATCTCGGAGCCAAATATTACGTGTAACAAATGAGCTTAGGCCTACTACTTTACTTAATATACCATGCGAAGAAAGAACAACTCTCCAAAACACCATGATTGTTTATAGTCGACCACTCTGCGTTAGAGGGTGCAGATTTTTAATCAGTAGACTTATCTCCCTTGTCGAAAACTTTTGGTTTAGCCCAGTGGTCGGCAAACTTATTAGCCTAAGAGCCAAATATGAACATTACAACATTTAAAAAAAATTGGGAGCCAAATCTGCTTGTTTAGTAAACTTTTATTACACTAAATTTTATTACACTAGATAAGTAGTACACTAAATAAAACTAAATTTCATACTCAATAAATTATTTCTAATTGCGAACAATGTGCTTGTATCTCTTTGGAAAGTTTGAGTCAGGTTTTTAAGTTGCTGTTTTTAATTTTAGGCATGATTCCAAGTTCTTCTCATCAATAAGACTCTCAGTTTACTCTTGATAATGTTCATGCTTGAAGAAGATTGTTCGCATATATATGTAGAACCGAAAAGGGAAAGAACAGCAAACGCGAGCTTTTTTCAGCTGATCGTAAGAGTCAGGAATACTATTCCAAGCGTTGAAACTGATCATGTCTTCCTTCTCCATGTTATTGAAAGCTCTCGCTTTCTGTGACGAGCATGGGAAATTTTTCTCCGTGTACCTTTGTATCACACCGGAGTACGCCGAAAACATACGAACAATTTCAGCCAGTAGCTTGTACATGGTTTGTGTTTACGTTTATGAAAATTAAACTCACTGTTCGTTACGTATTTTTACAACAATGTAAAATTTTAATCACCTATCCATCTTTTAACTTAAACAAACAAATTATACATGTTCTCGATTTATAGAAGAATTTTAATTTATCAAAATATGATCTAATTATTTTCTTACCAAGTTTTTTTTTAATGAAAATATTATTGCGCCTTCTGTGGATATTTGTGCCAGAGCTGCACTTAAGAAGCCAAAGAGCCACATGCGGCTCTGGAACCGCACTTTACCGACCACTGGTTTAGCCAATAAAAAAAAGACAATCTATGCACTAGCTGGGGGCCTCAGACCAAAAATTATTCAAAAGTTGAGGGCTGCCCGAGTGGCCCTCAGTTTTCAAAGACAACAGGGGTCCCAATATTTATCTATCTATCTATCTATCTATCTATCTATCTATCTATCTATCTATCTATCTATCTATCTATCTATCTATCTATCTATCTATCTATCTATCTATCTATCTATCTATCTATCTATCTATCTATCTATCTATCTATCTATCTATCTATCCATCCATCCATCCATCCATCCATCCATCCATCCATCCATCCATCCATCCATCTATCTATCTATCTATCTATCTATCTATCTATCTATCTATCTATCTATCTATCTATCTATCTATCTATCTATCTATCTATCTATCTATCTATCTATCTATCTATCTATCTATCTATCTATCTATCTATCTATCTATCTATCCGTCTGTCTGTCTGTCTGTCTGTCTATCTGTCCGTCTATCATGTAATATATCTATATATCAAATCTCTCTCTCTCTCTCTCTCTCTCTCTCTCTTTCTCTCTCTCTCAATCTACATCCAACCAAATGAACTAAACATTTTTCTGAAAACTCAAAACAACCACTATTGATCCTACTCAAACACATAGTGTCTTATGTACATTAACATGATGTACAATTAATAGTTCGGTTATTTTTTAGACAATGTTCTGGTCAGGAGTATACAACCTGGCACACAGATATTCAGATATTGGCATCAACTTTGTCACAGTGGAAGACACACTCATCGGTTACCTGGCCAATTCTCTTACCTGGTGTGGACAAGAAAACGCACCAGGGATGAATTATTCACGATGTCCAAGCTGGACAGACTGCCCTTCTGAAGCCAGTGAAAGTTTTTGGTCCGGCGCTTCAACTACAGTAAGAAAATCATATGCCCCCCCCTCTATTTCCAAGCATAAACATTATTTAACAATCATCAGTATTTTTTCCAGCTTTAATCATCTGCAGTTGTGTATATCAGGAGTCTGTATGATAAGGCATTGGCGAGATTAAGGTGATGGTGCAATAAAACAAACAGAAAATCATCCATTTAAGAGACATCAACATACGCATCTCGCCGAGGGCTTGTTGGCAGTGGCAGAGCCATTCTTAGGATTTTGGGGGTGGAGGGAAGAAGAAGGCTGGTGCTCCAGGATATTTGTCTATAACTGGAGGACTCTCATCAAAAGTATCTGTGTGTGAAGTCCCTGTAAGGATCAGATGCAATCTCTTAGATCCTATAAACCACTAATGGGACGGTTTTTGCAGTGCCCTTCTTTCATGCCCCACCATAGCCGATCGTGCAATGGCCATGGAGGCACCACGGGAGACATAGCTGAGACTTAAACCATGACCTGAAATATCCATTGGTCCTCACCGAAGATCGAACCAGTGACCCTCATCAGGTCGACAGTCGAGAGCTTTACCACACGACCATCCGCCCCCACTAAAGTATCTGTCGCGCTTCTGATATTCAGAGATACCGTCAGTTTAGTTAGGCATTTTGCACTGGAACAAGGCCCGTGGTGGGAACAGTGGACCCACAGGCAAACGCCTAGCTTGTCTATCAATAACAACGATTGTGTGGATATCAGTGGCCGGTGGCCTGGTTAAGGATGAAGATAGAAACCTCAGTGGTGTGGCACTGCTTAAAAGTTCGAATCCCAGTGACGGCAGTCTCTTGTGGTGAATGCACGCTATAATGGAGAGACATAACAGGCTTTGCTAAAAAAAACAACAACAACCAGATCTAGCGAAACAAAACCAACAAGGTACAGAATATAAACTAGTTAACAAGGTTGTTAGTAGTATACGCAGACATACATCCATTTTATTAAATGCAAAATAAAACGATAATAGATGAATGTAGTATGACAGTACAATAGTAGGTGGTCTTTCACTTATTACGTGATTCCCCAATTACCTCTCCGTAAAAAAAAAAAAGTCTTTGTCTGTCTGTCTGTCTATCTCTCTCTCTCTCTCTCTCTCTCTCTCTCTGTATATATATATATATATATATAATTTTTCAATGCAAGCGTGCTTTGACCTACCAGCACGCGGTAATCACGTGCTAGCATAGATCTTCGCTCGATCTGAAACGTGTTATTAATGCAAGGGACGTAGCCTATCTATCAGTGCCGTTCGTCATAGATAACACGGTTATATCCCTTAACTAGTTATTAGATTTTTTTTTTTGACTCATTTTTGTTAAAAATAAAAAAAATTAATTAATTGCAAAATTAATTATTGAATCAAGCATTGTTATGGAGCAAGAACACGTATGCAAATTTCAAGAAGAAAAGTTACTGAAAAGTAACTAAAAATTGATAAAAAAAATTTCCCCCACGAACTTGTTCTTTCAATAACCAAATTTTTTTGGTTTTACATGGTCAAATGCAAATAAATTTTAACCCACGAGTGCTAGGTGTCAATTATGTCAGAGGGTATTATATTTAAATAAAGAAATGTATGATCAATTCATCTTATATCGATCCACATGTTTCGTTTAAAACATGCACTTACCCATTTATCCTTAAACCTACACCTATGGAAGGAACACAACTATTGCGACGTCACGGCTTTCTTTCTTCTCATCACTTCTTATTTGTGTACAGCGCATGTGTAGCTTAATATCATTTCGAACTTTGTACCAGTCTATGCCACCCGCTTGTTTTAAATAGACCTTAATGACGCTCTCTCTCTCTCTCTCTCTCTCTCTCTCTCTCTCTCTCTCTCTCTCTCTCTCTCTCTCACACACACACAGTTTGCAGCCAAAGCGTCAGGTCCAGTTGTTCTGATGATTGACGGTTCAAATCCAAACAAACCGGCATACAGGAGAGACAGGTGAGATTGAGTCAACCGTGACAGGGTTAAGGTAGGAGTATCCACGATCTAGTGAATTATTGTATTGATTTATATCAAATATAAATGCTGTCATAGATCGGTTTCCGTAGAAAGTTTGTCTGAAAGTCAAAACTCACTATTACACACACACACACACACACACACACACACACACACACATATATATATATATATATATATACATAGACATATATACATATATATATATATACATATATATATACATACATATATATATATATATATATATATATATATATATATATATATATATTAAGGTGGCCCAAAATAACTTTATGTCAAATTTTTTTTTAGAGCATTTTGTTTTTTATGTTTCCTTTGACTTCATGAATATATGACTTTATTTAGTACTGCCTCATCGACACTGAAATTTTAAATAATTTTGAATGAATTTTGAATGTGAGTATGTATATATAAAGCACACAGAAAATGCTAGAAGGTTCTGGAAAGTTTTAGAAAAATGTGGAAAACTTGAGAAGGTTCCGGGAAATTCTAGAAAACTCAAGAAGTTTTGATTTTCATACAAATAGCCAGCTACACCAGTGCTTTTCAATTTAGTTTTAAAAATCAAGTGTTATAAGATAAAATGTTGCGGCCATATAAATACCTTTCATTTAGTTATGACTACTAGGTCGAAAAGTGTTGTTCATTTAACTGGCATAGAAGTTGACACAACTCCTGTTTATTGAGTAGGTACTTCCCCTAATTTACACTACTGGCCAATGGTATGTTTACAAACACAGCCGTCTGGTTGACATTCGGTAGAATTTTTTCATGAGGACAGACTAATGTCCATTGAGCTAGGTACTTCCCCTAATAGAGCATACTGGCCAATGGTATGTTTACTAACACAGCCATCTGGCAGTTAGTAGGTACACTTTTTTCATGACCTATTTCTTTGCTTGTATACTGTCCAGTGGACATGCCAATGTTTATTGAGCTAGGTACTTCCCCTAATTGAGCCTACTGGCCAATTGTATGTTTACAAACACAGCCGTCTTCAATAAGACATTTGAGGGTAGTACAACTGGACCGGACGTGCTGCTATTCAAGCGCTTTAAGACGTTTTGGCCAAAAATAAGACAGGCAGAATTTAATATATGCAACGAGGTTCGACTGGAGCAAAATCTTAAGCCATTAAAAGAAGAAGTCATCACGTTTTGTTCAAGTATCCTTCAAAAGAAAGACAACTCAAGATATTTGCCAAGTGAAGATTACAAAGAACTTCTGACTCTGAATCTTATCTTCCTGGAAGGAACCCCCCCCCCTTCGTTTGGGGTCCGTTTTCATGTTCCAGGAGCTTATCTAAAATAATCTACATCATGAAGATTTATCTCTTCCGTCATCAATTCAAAATGACTAAGCATGAAAACAGATCAATTGCAGAATTTTGTATCTTTGCATCCTTGGTTTAAATTAAAGCTTGGATTCAGTGTCCCATTCAAGCAGACGCACCTCTAAATGATCTGGATTTCATCAAGCTTCTATTGATTTTAAGAATGTTACTATCTTCGTTTCTCAGACTGCATTGGAAACGATTGGCCGACATCTCTGGTACTTTAGTGCAGAACTCATTCCTCTGGTTCTCTTTTCTCAACTTGTCTCAGTGGATGCGAAAAACAGCCTTGCTGCCTGCTTGAGGCAATTCATGGAGCAGCAATCTTCTGATGATCAGAAAGAAGAAAGGTGCATCGGCAGCACAAATGATCCTTCAGCACTTCATAATGTGACATTAAAGGATTTTGTGACCTCGTCATCGCTGCTCTTCTTTAATGCTCTTCTGTATTCCATAAATTTTCTCATGACTGATGCTTCCACTTAGCAACAAACTCCATCCTTCTTTCAAAAGGCAACAGCAGTGGTCTCTTCCTTGAAAAATGTCAATGACTGTGCCGAGCGGGGAATTGCACTGGCGTCATCATTCAACTCATCTCTCACCAAATCAGAGGAGGAAAAGCAGTACTTGCTCCAAATTGTCGAACAGCATCGCAATGAGTTTCCAGATGCAAAAAAATCAACTGTGCTGACGAGATCGCAACTTAAAGACCTTCAGGACTCAGAAAGCACAGACTAAAAAACTTTTAAAGTGTATTTTTGAATGGCGAACTTAGAACTACTCTGCAATACAGTCAGGTTAATGTGTCATGTAACTAGTATTATTTTACTGTTTAATTCCTACAGTGTAAAATAATTGTTCTTCGTATCTAAAAAACACCATTTAAAACCTTGCAAAATTTTCATTTAATGCAACTGCCGAATACCATAAAACACGAGATAACAAGTGCACTGAGGCAGTATTTATAGGAGCCCAAATGGTGTGAAATTTGTTATATACATGTTTTAAATCCCAGTGAACCAGAAAACTAAAATGCTCATGATAAAAAATGAACTTTATTTTCCATTATAAAGTGAACCACCCTAATATATATATATATATATATATATATATATATATATATATATATAAATATATATATATATATTAGGGATGTACCGGATTCTAATTTTTAGATCCTGCAGGATCGGAACCGGAATCGGATTTAATATTTGAATCCTGCCGGAATCGGAACAGGAACCGGATTTTACCGAATTAAATAGTAATTTTTCCGAACGAAGTAGTAATTTCTCGCCTAACATAAAAAAGACATAAGAATGAAAAATAGAATAAAAATTTAGTTTTTAAGTTCTAGATAGCAAAAAACAGTACTAACCATTTAGATCTTGAAGACTGTGACTAAAACCCCTTCCCCAATCTTGAGTTAAGAAAGATAACTCTGTCAAAATAACAGGTTCTTTGTTTTAAAAATTTATTTTAATAAAGCTGTACCTAATTTAACCTGATTTCTATTACAATCAAACAAAGAAATGGATGACATATCTTAGAAAGTATAGTAAATATGTTTATTAATAAATGAATTCCAATACATATGTATATATATATATTGGAATTCATTTATATATATATATATATATATATATATATATATATATATATATATATATATATATTTGTACATATATACTGTGGCACCACCCGAAAGCTTATTATTTTTTAGTTTTCCATAGTGACGTCACAGAACCAAGTTATTTCATTCATATTTTCATTTAAACCATTATCTGACTATTTCCCATAAAAATGCAAATTAAAATGCATATTAAATCTAAATCAATATCACTTTAATGTTCAATTAAAATTGTAACCTCAAGTTATGTATCTAAATTTGCGAGGAATTTTATCCAAATCGTGAAAAAATCCACTAAATTAAAAAAATGTGCAGAAAAATAAATTATTGAACTTTTTTAAAACTGTCAACACCCAAAAATAGATCGTTGTCTGCTCTTTAAAAAAAGTTAAACTTTGATAGCTAAATATAGTTTATAGAAAACATGGAATCAAAAGTACCGGAGGATAAGGTGTCGTATTACTAGACCAGGGTCGGCAACCTTTTGAGACGGAAGAGCTTAAAGTTATAATTTACAATTTTCTCAATTTTTAAAGAGCCACTAAATTTGTTGTTTCAATATTACGGTATTTGATCAGGCCGCAATTTGACATCGAAAGAGCCACAACTTGACATCGAAAGAGTTGCATGCGGCTCGCGAGCCGCAGGTTGCCGACCCCTGTACTAGACTAAATACGATTCAAATCTTCCTTTCTAATATATTTGTACTTACATATAGAACTAAAAGCGATCGACGTTATTGTAGTTTTAACATCAAAGGAAGTTATTGCTTTAATTTAATTGTATAGCGCTAAATATTTCAAAACTACTTGCGCTAAAAAAATTTCTTACAAATTTCAAACAACAAAGAAATCCGGCATAAATCCGGCACATTTTAACCGGAACCGGAATCGGAACCGTATTTGTTAAAACTGCCGGAATCCGGCTTAACAGGAACCGGAATCGGAGAGAGAGAGAGAGAGAGAGACAGACAGAGAAGGAGCGAGAGAGAGAGCGAAATAAGGAGAAAGAGAGAGAGAATGGGAATATTTGGGAGCTTATGGGAAAATGTAGGAGCATATGGACTTATGTAGGAGCTTATGGGAATATTAGGAACATATGGGCATATGTAGGCGCTTATGTGAATATGTGGTAGCTTATGGTAATATCTGGGAGCTTATGGGAATATTTAGGATTTTATGGGAATATTAGGAGCTTATGGCAATATGTAAGAGCTTGTGGGAATATGTGGGAGCTTATGGGAATATGCGGGAGCTTACGGGAATTTTTTGGAGCTTATGGGAATATGTAGGAGCTTATGGGAATAGTAGGAGCTTATGGGAAAATGTATGAGCTTATGGGAATATTTTGGAGCTTATGGGAATATTAGGAACTTATGTCAATATGTGGGAGCTTATAGGAATATGTAGGAGCTTATGGGAATAAGTAGGAGCTTTTGGGATTATTAGGTGCTTGCGGAAATATGTAGAATATTGTGAGAATATTAGGAACTTATGGGAATATGCGGGAGCTTATGGGAATATGTAAGTTAAAAATAAATATATATATAAATTTATATATATATGTATATATACAGAGAGAGAGCGAGTGAGATAGAGAGAGAGAGAAAGAGAACGAGAGAGAGGGAGACAGAGAAGGAGAGAAAGAGAGAGAGAGCGCGAAATAAGGAGACAGAGAGAGAGAGAGAATGGGAATATTTGTAGCTTATGGGAAAATGTAGGAGCATATGAAATTATGTAGGAGCTTATGGGAATATTAGGAACTTATGGGAATATGTAGGCGCTTATGGGAATATGTGGTAGCTTATGGGAATATTTAGGATTTTATGGGAATATTAGGAGCTTATGGGAATATGTAGGAGCTTATGGAAATATGTGTGAGCTTATGAGAATATGTGAAAGCTTACGGGAATTTTTGGGAGCTTATGGGAATATTAGGAGCTTATGGGAATATTAGGAGCTTATGGGAAAATGTAGGAGCATATGGGAATATTTTGGAGTTTATGGGAATATTAGGAGCTTATGGGAATAAGTAGGAGCTTTTGGGAATATTAGATGCTCTTGGAAATATGTTGATTCTTGTGGGAACATTAGGAGCTTATGGGAATATGGGGGAGCTTATGGGAATAAGTGGGAGCTTCTGGGAAGTGCAAATTGATTCTACTCCTGTTTAGTTTTAGACGAATGGGACTATTTTTACGCATCAGTAAATTCTACTCCTGTTTTTCAATTTCTGAAACGGACTATAAGCTTCGTTTTAATTTTCTGCTATACAATGATCAACTGCCATGCATAAGTAGATTCAACTCTTTGTCAATTATCGAAAAAAAGAGATAAGGAAACAGAGAGATAGAAAGAGAAGGAGAGAGAGAGAGAGAGAGAGAGAGAGAGAGAGAGAGAGAGAATGGAAATATATGGGAACTTATGGGAGTATGCGGGAGCTTATATGAATATACGGGATATATATATATATCTGTTTTCTCCATACCCCCTCTCTCGCTTCATCTCTCTCTCTCTCCCTCCCTCCCTCTCCATCCCTCTCCCTCCCTCTCTCCCATCTCCCTCTCTCCCCTCTCCCCCTCCTTCTCTCCCATCGTCCATCCTCCCTCCCTCCTCCTTCCCTCTCTCTCTCCCTCCCTGCCCCCTCTTTCTCTTTATCTCTTCCTCCCATTTCTTCCATCCTCTCCCTCTCTCCTTCCCTCTCCTTTCTCCCTCCCTAACCCCTCTCTCCCTCCTTCCTCCCTCCCCTTTCCATCTCTCTCTCCCTCCCCCTCTCTCCCCCTTCCTCCCTCCCTCATTTCCTCTCTCTCCCTCCCTACCCCCTCACTCTTTATCTCTCTTTCTCGCTCCCTCTCTCCCACCCCCTCTCCCATCTCCCTCCTTTTCTCTCCCCTGTCCATCCCCCTCCCTCCTCTCCCCCTCCCTCCCTCCCTCCCTCCTACCCTCCTTTCCTCTCTCTCCTCCTGCCCCCTCTCTCTCTTTCTCTTTCTTTATCTCTCTCCCTCCCTCTCTCTGTCTCTCTCTCTCTCTCTCTCTCTCTCTCTCTCTATATATATATATATATATATATATATATATATATATATATATATACTTATTATTATGGCTTCACACTTCTTCTAAAATCCTTCTTCATTCCTTTACCTTCCTCAAACTGTACAAATCAGAGAGCATGAAAAAACATCAACAATTCTTTGCATCACAAAGGCACAATACAGCACCAGCGCGCAAGTTCTATTCGAACTTCGGGAAATGACGTCACAGAGGAATTTTTTTTATGGCGCCGTCGAGATTACTTTAATATAGTAAAACTAGTTGCAAGTACCCGGCTTTGCCCGGGTTTAAAATAAGGTTTTCTGTTTACCTTCTGTTTTCTCCCTTCCCCCTCTCTCCCTTCCTCTCTCTATCCCTCCTTCCCTCCCCCTCTCTCCCTTTCCCTCCCTCCCTTCCTCCCTCCCTCCCTCTCTCAAATCTCTCTCCGTCCCTCTCCCATCTCCCTCTTTCCCCTCTCCATCTCTCCCCCCGTCCATCCTCCTCCCTCCTCCTTCCCTCTCTCTCCCTCCCTGCCCCCTCTTTCTCTTTATCTCTTCCTCCCATTTCTCTCATCCTCTCCCTCTCTTTTTGCCTCCCCTCTCTCCCTCCCTAACCCCTCTCCCCCTCCTTTCTCCCTCCCTCCCCCTTTCCACCTCTCTCTCCCTCCCCTCTCTCCCCCTTCCTCCCTCCCTCATTCCCTCTCTCTCCCTCCCTGCCCCCTCACTTTTTATCTCTCTCCCTCCCTCCCTCTCTCTCTCCCTCCCTCCCCTCTCTCTCCCTCCATCCCCTCTCTCTCCCTCCCTACCCCCTCTCTCCCTCCCTTCCTTTCTCTCTCCCTCTCCCCCTACTCCCTCCCCCCTACTCCCTCTCTCCCCCTCCTTTTCTCCCCCCCCCCCCTGTCCACCCCCCTCCCTCCTCTCTCCCCCTCCCGCCCTCCCTCCTACCCCTCCTTTCCTCTCTCCCCCTGCCCCCCCCTCTCTCTCTCTCTCTCTATATATATATATATATATATATATATATATATATATATATATATATATATATATACTTATTATTATGGTTTCACACTTCTTCTAAAATCCTTCTTCATTCCTTTACCTTCCTCAAACTGTACACATTAGAGAGCATGAAAAAACATCAACAATTCTTTGCATCACAAAGGCACAATACAGCACCAGCGCGCAAGTTCTATTCGATCATAGGGAAATGACGTCACAGAGGAATTTTATTTATGGCGCCGTCGAGATTACTTTAATATAGTAAAATACTAAAATAAAAAAAAATAATTACAATTAAACTACCCATCGATATGAAACGAAACCTGTCCTATAACCTTCCCCATGTAATTATGTGTATGTGTAACAAATTTCACGTTATTTGTTTGTCTGGATCTTGAGTTATAAGGGAACAGACAGACAGACAGACAGACAGACAACAAATGCGCCTTATAAGTATAGAGAACTAAAATAAAAAAAAATTAATTACAATTAAACTAGCCATCAAGATGAAACGAAACCTGTCCTATAACCTTCCCCATGTAATTATGTGGTTATCTGGATCTTGAGTTATAAGGGAACAGACAGACAGACAGACAACAAATGCCTCTTATATATATATATACAGAGAGAGAGAAAGAGAGAGAGAGAGAGACAGAGAGAGAGAGAGAGAGAGAGATAGCGAAATAAGGATAAAGAGAAAGAATGGGAATTTTAGGGAGCTTATGAGAATATTTAGGAGCTTATGTGAATATGTTGGAGCTAATGGGAATATTAGGAACTTATGGGAATATGTAGGCGCTTAGAGGTATATGTGGTAGCTTATGGGAATATCTGGGAGCTTATGGAAATATTTAGGATTTTATGGGAATATTAGGAGCTTATGGGAATGTGTAGGAGCTTATGGGGATATGTGAGAGCTTATGGGAATATGTGGGAGCTTACGGGAATTTTTGGGAGCTTATGGGAATATGTAGTAACTTATGGGAATATTAGGAGCTTATGGGAAAATGTATGAGCATATGGGAATATTTTGGAGCTTATGGGAATATTAAAAGCTTATGTCAATATGTGGGAGCTTATGGGAATATGTAGGAGCTTTTCGGAATAAGTAGGAGCTTTTGGGATTATTAGGTGCTTGAAGAAATATGTAGAATCTTGTGGGAATATTAGGAGCTTATGGGAATATGCGGGAGCTTATGGGAATATGTGAGTTAAAAATAAATATATATATAAATTTATATATATATATATGTATATATATATATAGAGAGAGAGAGATAGAGAGAACGAGAGAGAGGGAGTCAAAGAAGGAGAGAAAGAGAGAGAGCGAAATAAGGAGAAAGAGAGAGAGAGAATGGGAACATTTGGGAGCTTATGGGAAAATGTAGGAGCATATGGAATTATGTAGGAGCTTATTGGAATATTAGGAACATATGGGAATATGTAGGCGCTTATGGGAATATGTGGTAGCTTATAGGAATATCTGGGAGCTTATGGAAATATTTAGGATTTTAAGGGAATATTAGGAGCTTATGGAAATGTGTAGGAGCTTATGGGAATATGCCGGGGCTTATGGGAACTATGCAGGATATATATCTATATGTAGGGATATACACATTATATATATATTGTAGAAGAGAGAGAAGAGAGAGAGAAAAATGAAGAGAACAGAGAAGGAGAGAGAGAAGAAGAGAATGAGAGAAAAAAGAGAGAATGATAGTTTAAGGAAGCTTATGGGAATATTAAGGAACATGGGATTATATTTGGGCTATAGAATTTTGGGGCTGCTTATTGGGTATGTGGAGCTTATGGAATATTAGGGCTGTGGAAAAATGTAGGAGCATGTGGGAATATGTTGGGGCTTATGGTAATATTGAATTTGGAATATGGGAGCTTATGGGGAATAAGTGGGAGCTTATGAGACAGTGCAAATTGATTCCTACTCCTGTTTAGTAGTGACGAATGGGACTATAGCCTTTGTGTTTTATTTTTCTGTACATGGATTAATTTTTTACGCATCGGTGATTCTCCTGTTTTCAATTTCTGAAACGGACTATAGCTGGTTTTCAATTTTCTATATACAATGATCAACTGCCATGCATAAGTAGGATTCAACTCTTTGTCAATTATCAGAAAAGAGAAATAAGGAAGAGAAGAGAGAGAGAGAGAGAGAGATAGTATGCCCAGGCTTTATGGTAATAAGCAGGAGCTTAAGTGAATATACCGGAGCTTATGGGAATATGGGATATATAAATAAATATTTATATATATATTATATATATATATATATATATATATATATTTTGCAGGGAGTGACTCCGATAATAATCGGATCAGTATCGGTATCGGATGATATTGGCAATATCGGTTCTTAATATTGGATATTCGATTTTTGTAAGAACGACCGATAAATCGAACCGATATTGGCACTATGGGTTAACTATCAGACCATTACGTTTTGACTGCCGATACATTTCCACAACAATTCTATAACCAGATCAGACAAGATTTAAAAAAGGCAAAAAAAACCCGGCGTACACAATTGTCCGTCCACAAAAAAATTGCATCAGCGATATGATAACTTGAAACAATAGGATTAGTTTTAAATTCTAAGTATATGACCTTGAATGGTATTACTGAACATCTGTGTTTTGGGATGGGAAGTTGGGGGGGACAAGGGCACGTGTGGGCGAAGTCAATACGAATACATGGGGAAGGAATTGACATGGGTTGACATACGTCATTAGCTGTAGCACGAGAAAAACACGTGTTTGGCATTTTTATTTGATTAAAAAATATCGGTATCTGTATCGGTAAAAATGCTGGGGAAAAATATCGGTATCGGACTATCGGTAAAAAGGCAAATCGGTCGCTCCCTAATACACACACAAAGAGAGAGAGAGAGAGAGAGAGAATGGGAAAATTTGGCTGCTTATGGGAATATGTAGGAGCTTATGGGAATATGTGGGAGCGTGGCATGGGAATATGTAGGAGCTAATGGGGAATATGTGGGGCTGCTGGGAATATGTAGGAGCTAAATGAATGGCGGCTATGGGAATATGTGGGAACTGTGAATATATGACCTTATGGGAATAATAGGTGCTATGGTATGTACGGGCTGCTGGAATATTTGAGCTAATGGAATATGCGGGAACTATGAGAATATATATGAGCTTATGGGAATATGTGGGAGCTTATGGGAATATGTAGGACTTAATGGGATTATGTAGGAGCTTATGGGAATATTATGAACTTATGGAATATGTAGGAGCTTATGGGAATATTATGAACTTATGGGAATATGTAGGAGCTTATGGGAATATGTAGTAGCTTATGGGAATATGTGGAAGCTTATGGGAATATGTGCCAATTATTTATACTCCTGTTTAGCATGTGGCGAATGGGACTATAGGGCTTGTGTTTATATTCAACCACGGAAGGTCAAATGTTTACATAACAAATGCATTCTATACAGTTTTCAATTATTGAGCAGGACTATCAGCTTGTTCTGGTTTTTTACTATCTAATGATTAACTGCCATGCTTCTGTAGTGGGTTCAACTCTATATAATTATCGAAAAGGTGAGATAAGGAAAGAGAGAGAGAGAGAGAGAGAGAGAGAGAGAAAATGGGAATATATTGGAACTTATGGTAATATGCGGGAGCATATGGGAATATGTGAGTTTTAAATAAATATATATTTAAATTTATATATATATATATATATATATATATATATATATATATATATATATATATATGAGAGAGAACGAGAGAGAGAGAGAGAGAGAGAGAGAGAGAGAGAAGGAGAGAGAGAGGGAAATAAGGAGAAATAGAGAAAGAATGATAATTTTTGGAAGCTTATGGGAATATGTAGGAGCTTATGGGAATATGTGGGAGCTTATGGGAATAAGTGGGAGCTTATGGGAATAAGTGCAAATTGATACTACTCCTGTTTAGTATTTGGCGAATGGGACTATAGCCTTTGTGTTTATTTTGAACCACGTAAGGTCATATTTTTACGCATCAGTAAATTCTACTCTTGTTTTTCAATGTCTGAAACGGACTATAAGCTTCGTTTCCATTTTCTGCTATACAATGATCAACTGCCATGCATACGTAGATTCAACTCTTTGTCAATTATCGAAAAAGAGAAAAGGAAAGAGAGAGAGAGAGAGAGAGAGAAAGATAGGGATAGAGCGAGAGAGAGAGAATTGGAATATATGGGAACTTATGGAAGTATGCGGGAGCTTAGATGAATATGCGGGATATATATATATATATATATATATATATATATATATATATATATATATATATATTTATTTATTTATTTATATATACAGAGAGAGAGAGAAAGAGAGAGAGACAGAGAAGGAGAGAAAGAGAGAGAGAGAGCGAAATATGGATAAAGTGAGAAAGAATGGGAATTTTGGGAGCTTATGGGAATATGTAGGAGCTTATGGGAATAAGTAGGAGCTTTTGGAATTATTAGGTGCTTATGGAAATATGTAGAATCTTGTGGGAATATTAGGAGCTTATTGGAATATGTGGGAGCTTATGGGAATTTTTGGGAGCTTATGGGAATATGCAGGAGCTTATGATAATATTAGGAGCATATGGGTATTTGTAGAAGCTAATGGGAATATGTGGCAGCAAAATATGGATAAAGTGAGAAAGAATGGGAATTTTGGGAGCTTATGGGAATATGTAGGAGCTTATGGGATTATGAAGAAAATTATTGGAATATGTAGGAGCCTATAAGAATATTAGGAGCTTATGGAAGTTAAAAGATCTTATGGGAATATGTGGGAGCTTATGGGAATATGTGGGAGCTAATGGGCATATGTGGGAGCTTATGGGAATATGTGGGAGATTATGGGAATATAAGAAGCTTATGGGAATATGTAGGAGCTCATCGGAATATGTTGGGGCGTATGGGAATATAAGGAGTTTATGGGAATATATGAGATCTTATTGGAATCATTGGGAGCTTTTTGGAATATGTATGAGCTTATGGGAATATGTAAGAGCTTATTGGAGTATTAGGTGCTTATGGGAATATGTAGGCGCTTATGGGGAAATTAGGAGTTTATGGGAATATGTGGGAGCTTATGAGAATATGTAGGAGTTTATGGGAATATGTAGGAGCTTATGGGAATATAAGAAGTTTATTGGAATATGTAGGAGCTCATTTGAATATGTGGGAGCTCGTGAGACGGATTGCCGTGGTGCCACGCTCGTACTATTCCTCCTTCCCTGAGAGTCCTAGAGTTCGAGTTAGATTGTTTGAGAAATTCTTGAATTTTTCCAGTTGAAATTTAACTCAAGTCGTCCCACAAGTACACCCTGCTTTAAATGAGTGCCCGAGCTAGGTTGTAGGTAAATGTAGGCTTAGGGTTTACGTGCTAACCACACAATCCCTTCTAATGCCGAGGTTGCATAGAAACAGATGGAATTCTACCCCTTATGGCATGCCCCGATGGCCCATTTGGCCTAAGGCTACTTTACTAACTTACTTACACAGTGGAGATATAAGGAGATATGTATGGGAACATATGGGCGCTTATAGGATATGTGAGAGCTTACACAGTAATATTTAGGATTTTATGGGAATATTAGGAGCTAATGGGAATATGTAGGATCTTATGGGAATATGTGGGAGCTTATGTTAATATCTAAGAGCTTATGGAAATGTTTGGGAGCTTATGGAAATATGAAGGAGCTTGTGGGAATATTTAGGAGCTTGTGGGAGAATGTAGGAGCCATATGGTAATGTTTTGGATCTTATATGGGAATATGTAGGAACTTTTGGAATCTATTGGGAGCTTATGGGGAAAGACATGTAAGACTTATGGGAATATGCTGCTAGTAATACTACTCCTGTTTAAACTATTTGGCAGAAGTGGGACTATAGGCTTGTGTTTAGCTTTCAACCATATAGAGAGAAATAGAAATTTTTACTTGTCAGTGAATTCAACTTCGGTTTTGCATTTTTGAGAGCAGGACTACAAACTTCTCTTCAATTTTCTTACTATACAATGAGTCCCAATAGCCCTTTTAGTAGATTCAACTCTAATGTCAATTTTATCAAAGAAAAAGAGATATAAGGAGAGAGAGAGAGATAGATGAAATGAGAAGAGAGAGAGAGAGAGAGAGAGAGAGAGGGAATTTTTTAGATATGGGAATATCTAGGAGCCTCATGGGAATATGTGGGGGCAGCTTAGGGAGATATGTAGGAGCTGCTATGGGAATATGTGGGGAGCTTATGGAAATATACTAAAGACTTATGGGATTATATGTCAGAGTTTTATAAGGAATATGAGCCTGTAGGCCTGTTAAATAGGAGCTTATGCAAGTATTAAAAGCAAACTATGAGATATATTGGGATCTAATGGGAATATGGTTGGGAGCTGCTATGGAGAATATTATGGGACACTTATGGGGAATATGTGAGGATCTTATGGTAATATGTGTGGGGCTTATAGGAATATCTATGAGCTTGTGGGAAAGTGGAAAACTTATGGATATAAAATGTTTATAGGAATATGTATGAGCTTGTGGGAAAATTAGGAGCTTATGGGGATATAAGAAGTTTATGGGAATATGTAGGAGCTCATTTGAATATGTGGGAGCTGATGAGGATATAAGGAGCTTATGGGAACATGTTACAGGGCTGCCTTGAAGGAATATCTGAGGAGCTTATGGGGAGAATATGTAGGAGCCTATGGGGAATATATAGGAGCTTACTTGGGAATATATGAAGCTTATTGGAATTTTTGGGAGTTTATGGGAATATGAAGGAGCTTATGGGAATATTAGGAGCTTATGGGAAAATATAGGAGCATATGGGAATATGTTGGAGCTTATGGGAATATGAAGGAGCTACTGGGAATATGTGGGAGCTTATGGGAATATGTAGGAGCTTATGGGAATATGTGCCAATTGATACTACTCCTGTTTAGTATTTGACGAATGGGACTGTAGGCTTTGTGTTTTCAATTACGTATGGTCAAATTTTTACGCATCAGTAAATTCTACTCCTGTTTTTTTAATTTTTTAAACGGACTATAAGTTTCGTTTCAATTTTCTGCTATACAATGATCAATAGCCATGCATAAGTAGATTCATCTTTATGTCAATTATCTAAAAAGAGAGATAAGGAAAGAAAGAGAGTGTTTGTGTGTGTGTGTGAGAGAGTGAGAGAGCATGGGAATATATGGGAACTTATGGTTATATGCGGGAGCTTATGGGATTATGTGGGAGCTTATGGGAATATGCGGGAGCTTATGGGAATATGCGGGAGCTTATGGGAATATGTGAGATATAAATATATATTGTTTTTATGTTTTTGTCTCAGCTTCTTTGGAACATATGAGCTCCCAGGACTAAACGTGAGTAAAGTCCAATCAGTCCATGTCATCGTGACCCACGCACTGGACAAACCAAAACTGTGAGTTGCTATTGTCTGTTGGGTGACTGCCATTTACTTTCATCTTTTGTGCCCAGCCTACATTTGTTACACATGCTATAGCTTAATAGAATCTGGGTTTCCGTTTCTCTATATGTGAATGCAGTGGCAAAAAATTAACATGGCTGAAAAAATTTATATTTGTTTTGTCATTTTTTTTTACAAAAGCCTCTGCCTGGCACACAGTAACTTTAATCACCTGCCTGGCACACAATAACTTTAATCACCGGCCTGGCACACAGTAACTTTAATCAGGCCCTTTCACGGCGGAAATTAATTTTCGCGACCTTTATTTTTTTCTTGATAAGAAATGAACTAATATATCCTAAATTATAACCTAGCCTACCGATGAAGCCTAAGGGGATATTACTCTATTCAAAGGTTTTGCAGGGTACAGCTTGTATACTAATAAAAGTCTTTTTAAAAAAAAATGTATTCAGAGAGGTCTGTGGCTCAGAACTCTGTTGACACTGGAGGTGGATGTGTATTGCTGTGAAGGACTGGCCTTTAGTTGTGATGACCTATTAGTGAGTAAGCTATGAAAAAGGTTGTGTGCTTAATATGAAAGCACTGTCCCAGTGAGTGCTTGGGGGATCTTAGGCAGGTATGAACAATTGGGGGCCCTCTGACCCCCCTACCCAACGAACCATAAGTTCTAATTAATTTAGATCATGGTTCCTGACAAGTGCTCCTACCGCTCTCCCCTTGTAACGAGTGTGACTGTTAATGGTCCCATAAGACAGGTTCAGGACATCCCTTTGTGCAGGTTGTATGAGTGGCCCGGAAAATAGTTTACTTTTTAAAGACCTTCACATTTAAAAAGAATAGTTAGTATAATATTACATGGCGATGGGGGCAGGGAAGGCTGGGCCCCCTACGTTTTGTCTGGCCCCCTCTGCTTATTGTATTTTACTAAGTAAAATCTATTACCTGCCCTCCCCCTTTGTTCTTGCATATGGCCCCTACTGTCAGAATTTTCACGCTCCGCGGAGAACCATAAGGCAGGCATACACCTTTATCCGGATCAGTATCTAAATATAACTCTTCCATACATTTTGTGCGGTTCCTAATTAGCCAGTTTTTTATATTATTTTGTTACTTTTTTTGCACTAAATTCTAACAAATTGACTAAGACTTGCCGTTCTTGAAAGTTACTTTTTTTTTTTACTAATTAAACAACACAACCATAGAAGAGGGATATCATAGAGCTCAAAGCGTGTTCATCTCTGATATGTATGACTGGAATACCTTGTGAATATGGTTTTACTGCCACGTTTATTGAATATATTTATTTTGATTTCTATCACAGTTCAGTTATACATCTTCTTTCTTTAAATGCCAGATAATCGCGAGTGCAAACTGGCAATAATATGGCTAACCAATCTGCTGCTACCATGACTAGTCTGGCAGCAATCAGATGCCGGTAGTTTCTCAACGTTGAAGTTGGGCTATTGAAAACAAAGTTCAGCCAAATGGAAATGTTAAAATAGTAGGATGAATTACACGAGCAAGTGGCAATGGCAAC
>JAGDYQ010000048.1:3355928-3433396 GCA_021962125.1 Bulinus truncatus | reverse complement strand
CTTCAATTTATTTTGTTCACATGTAATTGTGAATTAACCAATGCTTTCAGTGTTCTGGAGAGGTTCAACTTTAAAAAAAAAAATAATAACTTCATTGGTTTTTTGTTTTTTTTTTAAATTTAGGTATTCGAAGACATACTGCAGAAGACCAGACCAGTTGAAGAGAAGATTGACTGGCACAATTACAAATTAATAGACGAAGAAAAGAAGAAACAAGGTTATTTTTATTTTATTCTTTTAGTTGATGTTTTGTTTTTACTTTCTAATGTACCAGGCTATACTTACTTTGAAGACTAAATAGTGACAATTTTTGAAGCTTTCTGGTTATTTTATTTTAATTTTGTTGCCCCCCTCATTAATTTTTCATCGTCTTTGATCAACTAAAATTAACTAGATGAATATGGCATTCCAGATTTATCTTTTATAATATTTCAGATTTATCTTAAATAATATCTCAGATTTATCTTATATAAAATCTCAGATTTATCTTTTATAAAATCTCAGATCTATCTTATATAATATCTCAGATCTATCTTACATAATATCTCAGATTTATCTTATATAATATCTCAGATCTATCTTATATAATATCTCAGATCTATCTTATATAATATCTCAGATCTATCTTAGATAATATCTCAGATTTATCTTTAGATCCTTTAACTGGGGTCTCCATTTGAAAAAAATAAATGCAGCATGTTTTTTTAATGCCAAGTCAACTAGCCCTTGCCAGTATTTTTTTATTCTTACCTTCAATGTTCCCCATCTAAATTTTTTAAAAAGTTCTGATTTTGATCCTAGCAAACATAAAAGAATGTGCCATAATCTAGGGCCAAGTGCAGTAAGTTCAAACTTTATCGATATCTAAGATTCTGCTCTTAAAATTGTTAAAAAAACACACATTTTTCCTTCTTTCTGGTGCAAAATTTGCAAAAAATATTGGATAAATGGAGTGACATCTGATTTATTTCTTTTTAAACTTAACAGGGCCAGGTGAACAAGGAGCAGCTTATCACCTGTCACAAGAAGATGAGAGTCAAAAGAACACATTGTACAGGTCCAATGGGTTCAACGCCCTGGTCAGTGACAAAATATCACTGAATCGATCTATTAAAGACATAAGACATCCTGAGTAAGTTTTTCTTCGTGCATATTGGAATCAGATTTTTGAAGATAAACAGCTTGGTAATTTTGTTGAAACAGTTAAATATTTGAATCCATTAAAAAAAATCTAATTTGAAAAAGAAGACATAACTTTTGAAATATTTGATGACTTTTTACTTGTTGTTCGGAGTTGAAATATTTCATTGCATGGACTTATGTGTTTTTGTTATTTTTTTTCAGCTGTAAAAACAAACAATACTTGAAGTACTTGCCAACTGCTAGTTTTATTCTTCCTTTTCACAATGAACATCTGACCACATTGTTGAGATCTGTCCACAGTATTATAAACAGAGCCCCCAAGGAGTTGGTGAAAGAAATTATTCTGACGGATGACTACAGTGATAAAGGTGATTGATTTTCGGCTACTCAAGTGACCCCTTAACTGACCCCTTTCATGCCATCTTTCTGATTTAACAGACTGTTGTTGTTGTTTTTTTCATCTTGACTGCTCCACAGCTTGCTGTTGTCAAGCTGCTAATTTGTGTTCAACTATAAAAATCTCCTAACCCATTAGCAGGTGCACAATCTGACTTAATTTTAATGTAATGTGGATATATATCATTTTCATAAAATATTTTTTTTTTAAATATTCAAAACTGACTCTAAAGAAAATAACGCAGCATTACATTTTTTTTTTGGCCAAAGGTATAATCTAATTCACTGTGCAGCAAGTTAGATGACACAATATGACTCTTCAGTGGCTGTGAACTCAGTAAAAAGTTCCCTTAGCCCTAACGGGCCATCGGGGCAGATGAAGTGTAGAAGTCATCTGTTTCTATAACCTCAGCATATAAAGGGGTTGTGTGGTTAGCACAACGCCCAGCCGCCTTTGCTTCCCCAACTAAAGTCAGGTACCCATTTAAAGCTGGGTGGACTTGTGGGACGACTTTGGAAGAAATTTCACCTGGAAAAATTCCCTTGGTCCTCGCCGAGGATCAAACCCAGGACTCTTAGGTCGACAGTTGAGTATCTACACCACTCGGCCATCCACCCCACTTGTGAACTCAGTGGTTACATGATTAAATTTGACTGAATGCTGTTAAATGTATCTGAGATTATGCCCACTTTAAATTTTTTCACAAATTTTGCAGGAAAAGTATGAACTTAGTACATAACAGGATCTACTCTATGGCCATTCTTTCTTGACATAGCTGATTAAACATGTCCTGAAATAATTCTCTAGAGAAATTGTTGTTTTCTTTTTACATTTGTTCATCATATTAATTATTTTGAAAAAAAATCTATTTATTTTAAAATGTTTAATTTACATTGTGTACATTATTAGATGGTTTAAATGTTTAGGTATTTTATTCAAGCTCACATTGTTTCAGTTAATTTTTACTTTTGGTGTGTTTTTTTTTATCAGATGAATGCAAGAAGCCACTAGATGACTACGTTAAAGAACATTTTACAAATGTTAAAGTTGTTAGAGCTGAGAAAAGGGAAGGATTAATTAGGACAAGATTATTGGGTGCCAAGCATGCAACAGGAGAAGTTTTGATTTTTCTAGACTCACACATTGAGTGCAATACTAACTTTTTACCCCCTCTCTTAGGTAAGCATTTCATGGATATGTTTTAGTCAAGGCTTTGTTGGAAGATTACACTTCTTTAAAAGATTTTTTTTTTATTTCTCATCATAGTATGCATGCATTTTTTTATCGTTAGCCAATTATTCACCTAAATTATGAACATTTTAATTACCTTATAGTATTATGGAAAATAGTTATTATAATTGCAATTTTCTGGATCCAATGTATCATGTGGGTTGAAAAAATATGTTTGACAGTTATATTAGCCATGAGAAATTTAACTTTTCCTTCCAGAGCCCATTGCTCAGAATTACAGAACTGTTGTTTGCCCTTTCATTGATGTCATTGATTATGAAAATTTTGAATACCGAGCCCAAGATGAAGGCGCAAGGGGAGCTTTTGATTGGGAGTTCTATTATAAGAGGCTCCCTCTGTTGGAAGAATCAAAGAAAAAACCAGCAGAACCTTTTGCGTGAGTATGGAAGCTGTCTACTTTACCAAAGTGAACTGTGAAGAAATTAAGTGTAAAATTCTTTTCCCATTGGGTAAAAAAATATTCTTTTTAGTGGTTTTGATTTTTATTCTGATTGTTTCTTCCATTCCATTTTTCATTAGAAATCCTGTGATGGCTGGTGGACTGTTTGCCATTAGTAAAGATTGGTTCTGGGAACTGGGTGGCTATGACCCAGGTCTAGACATCTGGGGAGGGGAACAGTATGAGCTTTCTTTTAAGGTATCAAACAATAAACTCCATATCATTATTGAAGTGTTTTTTTTTAATTATCTTTAGAAGTTTTTAAATCTGAAAAAAAAATTTTTACTTTCAGATTTGGCAGTGTGGTGGCACAATGGTTGATGCCCCTTGTTCACGAATAGGACACATTTACCGCAAGTTTGCTCCTTTTGCTAACCCAGGAGTTGGAGACTTTTTGGGCAGAGTAAGATGCATTAAGAAATGTTTCTTATATTCTCCTAAAAAGAGAAAATGTGTCTTCTCACAATTACTATCATATTGGAAGTTCTTCTTTTGATGCCAGTTGTCAGACACCTCATTATATAGATTGATTAAAGTGATGACCTCGACCTTGAAAAATGTACCCACCCCCCTCTCTTCTTTTTTTTTTTTTAAAATAATTCCATAATTAAATTATTTTTCTCACCATTTTTTTTTATACATTCCCGTCTTCTAGAACTATAAACGAGTTGCTGAAGTTTGGATGGATGAATATGCTGAGCATATATACAGTCATCGCCCACACTATCGTAATCTCGATGCCGGAGACATGACCAGCCAGAGAGCCATTAGGCAAAAATTGAACTGTAAGCCTTTCAAGTGGTTTATGGAAGAAGTTGCTTTTGATCTGGTCAAGTTTTATCCACCAGTTGAACCCCCAGCTTTAGCCAAAGGCAAAGTTAGTAACGGCCAACATAACATATTGCATTAATTGTACTCATTGAGACCAAGTAGGAGATTTAAGTCTTTTGAAATATTCTTTGAGACACATAAGTGAAAAATTCTTTTAACTTTGAAATTTATGACATATTTTCTATGCTAGGTGACTGCCTTTTTAACAGTATTCTTTAGTTTGTAGTTTTAAGGTATTTGTTGTCTGATTTTAGATCCGCAACATGGCTAATGATCTATGCATAGATACCAAGTTTAAAAGTCAGGGTGATAAATTTACAGTCGACATTTGTGCTGGTGATACTCAAGGTGCCAAAGAGCAGGTAACTTTGGAATTGTCACATTGAAATTGTACCATTAGTACCATTTATATTTTTATGTTTAATTTTTATGATTTACTTTCATGAAATTTCTTAAAAGTGTTCAAAACTTTTTTTTTTAATTAATATAAGAAATCGTACTTAAATATTTATACTGTTCGCCAATTAAATTTGTCTTAAAACTTCTATTTTAAAGTTTTTTATGAATTTAAAGGAAACCTTAAATTACTATCTACCTTTCAGCAATTTGAATTCACTTGGCATAAAGATATTCGACCAGCAGGTCGTTTACTCTGCTTTGACGTGTCTGAAAGTAAACCAAAAACTGCAGTGGTCTTATTTAGCTGCCATGGAATGGAAGGAAATCAAAGGTTCAAATACAGAATTGTAAGTGGTATATATTATTCCAGTCAACAGAAATTCAGAGAATTTTCTAAATTGTTAGGCACATCGTTTTTTATATTTGATCAGAATTCTATTTTAAATGCTTTATGATAACTGCACGGCTTATTTCATTTAAATAGGAGACCAACCAGATTTTCCATCCTATAAGCGGCCAGTGCATGGACTGTGACCCCACAACAAAAGAAGTCTACATGAACCCATGTGATGCCAGTGCTCAGACTCAAAAATGGCAATATGACAAACCTAATTTAGAAGCAATAAAAGCTGATTCCTAATGTCTTAAAAATAATGTTTTATCAGAACTAAAATGTATTGAAATAATTGTTAAGGTACATGGTTTATAGATTTTTCCTCCTCTGATACCAAAAAATGTTTGTTTCAAATCTTTCTAATTGCATGTAATAATGCCATTTGAATTTTTAATTGATTACATTCCTAATTCTGTTAAATTTTTTCATGGCTTTCATGTAGGTTCAAATTTATTATGAATAATAAGAAATGTGTAAATAATAATATAAGCAATTGTATATCTTTTCTTTTTTTTTTATTTTATTTTATTTTACTGTCTTTAGTTGTTTATAGAAAGTCTGTTACAAGAATGTCACCTTTTGCTTAATGTACTTTAAATGGAAAAATAGCAAAAAATAATTTTATAACAAATCAGAAATCTGTTAACTAGGTTAAGTCTAATTTTCTTAAAAAGTTAAATGTTCATTTCCTTTCCTACTTTTCTGTGTGACTTTGATCTTGTATTGAGAGACCACTGATTGAAAAGGGGGGAAACAACAGAATCATATAGCATATATGCATTTGAATCTATGAATGTAATAGATCAGAATTTAAATTTCAGCCTCTTTGAAACATTTTCATCATATGCTTAGATTTAGTGATTGTTTACTCAGGATATTTTGTGATAAATGTTATAACCAAAACTATAATATTGCTGCTCTCTAAAATGCCTTCTTTTCCATGCACAAAAAAATTAAGGTCAATGTAATATTTATTTTGTGTAAAAAATGAACATTTTCTGTTTGGCTTTAAGGTTTCTTGTTGAACACTGTATTGCATTAACTTATTAGAAATTAAATTGTTCAGGTACATTATTTTGAGTACTTATGAAGTGTTTCAAATCATATATATATATATATATTTTTAGATAAAAAACTTAATCCATTGTGTTTCATTGTTTTATAGCATAGCCATTGAATTTAATATGACTGAAGTGCTCAAAAGCCATTAAAAAATAAATTGGCCGCAACCTTACTTTACTATCTATGATTTTCGCATTTAATGACATCAGCTAAAAATCATAATCTCCTATACTAATGTTAATTTCCAATTGAAAGAGTTATATTTTATATCGTATAATTAACCGCACTTGGATGGATCAGTTTGCAAATGTAATTAATCTTTTCTGGAGGAAGTTGACCTAGTTAGGTCAGAGGTGGCACTACCTCCCCCCCCCCGACAATGGCGTTGAACCATCCCTTCAATTTACAGCACCTGCCAGATTAATTTGTATCAATATATTTTGTATGAAGTAAATATTTTTTTCTTTCACAGCTGCCATTGGCCTCCTCAACAGCTTAAATCGCCACACTGCTGTAGGCCGTGCACCCCTGAGTTCAGGCCCGTAGCTTGCGGGGTGGGCCGTGCCCCCCCCTGCGTTTTGTCTGGCCCCCTCTGCTTATTAGTTCTACATGGTAAAATGTATTACCTGGCCCCTGCTGTAGAATGCCTGGCCCCTGCTGTAGAATTTTCATGCTATGGGGCTGCCTGAGTTGGATGCACTACTTGAAATTTATTAATAACCAGGATGCCCTGCCCATCAATTGCAATAATGAAGGCATTGAGTACTCCAGTCATGTTAAACTCTGTGCATTATATTAGTTCCTGTCTCTTAAAGGGAATCAATTCACTTATCACCACTGTTGATTTCACCTTTTAATTCATTTGTAAAGCTCACAAAAATCCTTTTATTAAAGCTATAACTATTTATCTCAAATATACTTTTTTGTTTATGCACAGTTCATGACATTTTATTTTTTTGAATGCGTTAACTTGTATTAAAGATAAAACTATTTATTTCAAAGATACTTTTTTTTTTTTATACACCGCTCATAACATTTTGTTTTTTTGAATGCATCGAAAAAAGTCTCATGATTGACATATGCAAATTTCGCTGCTACATTTGAGGGTTAAATATTTGTTAAATGATGTTAAAAAATCAACTTGTGTTATAATTTATATGTTTATTTAAATATATTTTTCACTCTGTGATTTGTACAAGTAATCCATAAAGGTCAGTGATGTTTTTTTTTTATTAGTTTTTTTTTTTAATGGAAGTGATATTTTCATTTACATGAGTTTTTATGGAAGTGGTGTGTTTCTTCTTTCTTTACTTAGGTTTTCATAGAATTGTGTGTTTTTAGTGGGGGAAGGGGGGGTATGGAAATGATGTGTTTGTTCATTTGGATTTTTTTAATGCTTGTCTATATTTGCCATAACCTTTGTTCATTCATGTGTACAATTTCTTTAAGATATTCTCTTAGTTCAGGCTACAATTTTTTTTCCACCTTTCTTTTTTAAAAAAATGAAATAAACAACAAGATATTATTTAGAATTTGTTAAATAGAAAAATTAATGTTTTATTATAATTATATAACCTCCAAAGATATTTTTTTTATTCAGTGTTGTCGGATGCCACAGGTATTTTTAATCATATTTTCTAATTTATTTTAATCATGTTTACGAAAATGAACATTGTCACAAACATTCCAATAAAAATTATTGTCACTGCTGGTACATTAATGTAAACAGCACAGCATTTTCTCTTCATGTGATGCAAATGGTGAAAGCATTTTCAGTATTTTAACTGTGTAAAATGTTACACCTGTGTGAATGGAGTGGGATTTGAAAAACTCTAGAATGCTAATTGTAAATTTTTTTGTAGGCAAATGTGTGTTTGCTTTTTTTTTTAATTTAAAAGAAGTTTTCTTTTGTCTACCCTGACCCTGTGTTATTTCCCTCTGCTGTTTATCAGATCCATAAGCAAAGAATTTACTTTGCTGATTGACCGAAAATCCATTTTCCGTTTCAAAACATCATTAATGACAAATGTACATGTTCCACTGTATGTGTTTATGTTTTGTAATTTTATATAATACTTTAAAAGTTTTCTTTTAAGTTGTTGTTATTATTATTTTTGAGTGTTTTTTCTTTGGGCTTACTCAGAAATATCCTGGGGGAATTTGCACCGATCTTAAGGAATAATATTTTTGGAAAGCTTCTTTTTTTTTGTTGTTTTTTTTTTCTGGTATATAATGTTGATGAATGAATACCATTATTGGCTTTTTTTATTTGTGAAACTGATTTTTCTTTTAATTTAAAAAAAAAATACAACATAAAAAATACAACATGTAAATTTAACTACAAATTTTTTTTTTTATTTTTAAACATAGTTTGCTTGACATTTTATGGTCATGGGCAAATGTGTCGCACTTTCTATTTAAGTTCCAAGGGGTACACTTATGTTAATATATTTCCTGTGATATTTTCTTAGCATTTTAAAAAATCTACATCTCACTGAGATATCATTGCCAGCGTATCATTTAAAAATTATCAGATGTACACACATTTTTAAGTAATTTTAGCTTTTCTTTCTTTCTTTATTTTTTCATTCTGTACAAAACCCATTTTGTTTACTGGGTCAAGAATTGTAAATGATTGAGAACCACTGGTTTAACCTGTATAGTGTGGATGCTAAAAAAAAAAACTGGAGTTTCTCTGAATTTATTATAGACTTAAAATTATTTGTTTTTGTTTTTTATTTTGTCTTGTTTGTTTTTATTGGTGGAAGCCTGAATATTATTGAGTTCACATTTTTTAAAAAAATAATATGGCATTATCAAATACAAGTTGATGATGTTTACTATAAAAAAAAACAGTACAAGTTGACACACTTAGAGCCAAGCACTGGTGTTATATTAGTCTTAAATTTGATGAAAGGATTTGTCGTCTGTCTGGTACCTGTTCTTTATAAATTGGTAGACAGCAGACGAGTGGTTGTCCTGTGCTAACCTAGGTCCCACTCACGAGTGTCAAGGTCACGTTGTGTAAACGGTGGTAGTTAGAGCTGCCTACTTAGCTGTGTGACCTTTTTTTTTGGTTTGTTATAGTGGTGGTATGGGTGGTGATGGGAAGATGTGCACTAACTGTCACACTGTTCATATTGGTGACAGACGGATTCGTTACAATTACCTTGAGCAGGTCGAGTTCATAAATTGGCACACAAAAAAATGACCCACAAAAAAAAAGTAGATTTCGATTTGCGACAACGAAATATTAACCAGAATGAACTTGTTTAGCTTTTAAGACATCTGCATTTCTTCTATTTAATCACTGCAAAGTGGATCAGTGGCCAGACCTGCTGAGGTTTCATTCCAGAAAACGAGCCGGTCCTCCAGCCTTCCACCCCCACCCCATGTTCTTTCCCCTAATCATTGCACCCCCATGTGGCATTCTTCATCTTTACCATTTTAATTGGCCGCTATCTCTCCAGTAGTTCCACCACACAGGGTGAAAAATACCTCAATGGTAATGTTTCTTTTTTTTTTTTTTTCACTTACGGAGCATCGTGGTATCACTTTGACTGTATGTACTTTGTGTACTTTGACTGTATGTACTTAGGCTATATTTTTACTCACCTACCCCAACCTGCTGAAAGGAAGTGGTGAGTAGCCTCAGTGGGGGGGGGGGGCATCATGTCCCGGGCGCTACTCACAAAAGGGCGCCAAATGGAATGTTTTACATATTATATGGTTTTCGAATGGGGGGGGAGGGAGGGCGCTAAAAAATGTATTGTGCCCCGGGCGCGAGTAAAGCTCGCTACGTCACTGAATAGCCCTAGCCTTAAAAAAAACCCCATAAAATAATGATACTGTATCGGACAGCCATATTGAAATTACATTCTGTTAATTTGCATCGTATGCAGTGCTAACTAACTGCTAAGCATATTCTAGTCTTTTAAAAAAAATGGTCGATTAGGCGCTTACTATTGTTCTATATGCAGAGTTATTGTTAAGCCCTGTTATTTGTTTGTCTTTAAAAAAAAAAAAAAGGAGATATTCACCGTAATGTTTCAAGTACAGTGTCATACACACTTAAAACCATTTTTTAAATGGTGAAAATGGAGGTGAAAATACCAAGACTGTGTACCGCCAGACAAACATAAATGTTGGTAAGCATTTGTCCAGCTTTGGTATGTTCCAGATATCAATCCCGTCACTTTGAGGCGGAAATATAGGTCGGTGACCATGCCAGCTTTATGCCCCCTGATTTTTTTTTTCATCATTTATTTAATCTTATCGCGGTCACACCCTGACCTACAGTGATCTCACATATAACTGGTTGCTTGACATGAGCTGAGTGATTTAATGAAGTTTGATAATCTTAATAATGGAGGGGACAGGTGGTCGTGCGGTGTAGAGCGCTTGACCGGAGAGTCCTGGGTTCAAACCTAAGTGAGAACCTTGGGATTTTTTCAGGTCCTGGTGCAAGTCCCCAAGTCCACCCAGCTTTAAATGGATGCACGACTTTTAAGTTGGGGAAGTAAAGGCGGCTGGGTGTTGCGCTAACCACACAATCCCTTTATATGCCAAGGTTACTGAAACAAATGAATTCTACACTTCATCTGCCCCGATGAGCTCTTTGGGGAACTTTTAAAAAATATTAATAATCAGTAATGTATTTTTTTTACATCTACATCGTAGCCGAAGGTGACATGTCTACAGATGTTCCATGAAAGACTTGGATTACGGAGTCGGTGGGTTTTGAACCCAATAACTACTATATGCAAATCGGGGTCATAACTAAAATCATCCAAAGATCGAAGCCAGAAATTCTGAGGCCCCCGACAAACTACAGCAATGAGGGCCCTTCCTGACATCTCCACCCCCGGTCCCATTTTCGGAGCGAAATAAATTTCAAACGCGGCCCGGGGAAGGGGGAGGGGATAACAAGTGTTCGGGTTTCCTCCCCTCGCTGCGGCCTTGCGCCTCCGATACGGTTGGTTAGTTCTTTAAGAGAGACTGTGGGAGTGCTGTATACAATCTCACCTTCTATGAATGAAATTAACAAAAAGCGTTATATGTGGTTGATTTTATGGAGTTTAACGAAGTTAGCTATAAGCTGGGCTGGAGGGGGGGGGCGTCAGAACTCTAAACATAACAACAGGGCTGTTTGTTTTCTACCTATTAAAAAAATCTGGCTCAAGAAACGTAAGATCTCAATACGCACCATATTAAATTTCAATGTTTTATTTCAAAAGTCAAATAATAAAACTTTCAGTACATGTTCACTGGTTGGGATGTAATAACATAGTCCATTTCTTAGACAACAATACTGGAGCAACAGAACTTTAAAAAACAAAATGTAATTAAGAATGAATAGCCAGATTGCCCTCCAGTGTGTCTGGCAAAATAAAATGCCTACAGGGAGCAAGCCAATTTGGCAGTGGGGTCGGTCACCAGGCAGTCGCATTGTTTGCCTATTCATAAGAACGGCTTTGCGCATAACATTAGAAAAGTTGAAATACTTAGGTCATAAAGCTAATCTTGAAATGGATTGACGTTTTTATAGCTTTTTATTTAACGAAGTTGTTAGCTACAAGGAAATTTGGAGAATACAGTCATGGGCTGGTGTGTATGTGGAGGAGGGAATCGTCAGGACTCTAAACATAACAACAGCAGGGCTGTTTGTTTTCTACCTACTAAAAAATCTGGCTCAAGAAACGAAAGATCTCAATACGCACCATATTAAATTTCAATGTTTTATTTCACAATTTTAAAAGTCAAATAATAATTTTTAAAAAAGCCAATGAGGCATTGTAATTTTGCCACACACAAAAAAAAACTAAAAGAAAAACAAAAATTAAATACAAATACATTTATATAATTGTTTTTTTAAAGCCAACCACAATAAAGAGATATTAAGAAATGTTAGGAATAAGTTCTTATCATGTATGTAACAATGCTATCGAAAAATTCTAGTACAAACAAAGCGATCTCCTTCACAGATGTTAAGATCAGCAACAGTAACTGTTTGCTAAAACTAACTACAATGTCCACAAACTCAAACGGTATCTGAGATATTTTCTCTGACATTGTTGAGTTTTTTTGCTGTCTTCTTCGCCTTACGGTAACGAATCACTCTCCAACCTAATTCGACTCAATCGACGCACAGTTCTCTACAGCAAGCTTTGAAATATTCTTTACAGCTGGAGGGGGGGAAAATCAAGAAATACATAGGTGCATACGCAGATGACATAAAAAAAATCAGGGGCGGCCCAGCCTTTTGAATGCGTTGGGCCCAGAGTGAGTGTCACGCGCGGGGGCATTGAAACGGACAATTAATCGTCATATCGGATCAAAACGCTCCAATGGGGCGAAGTCTAAGCGGTTCCTTAGTCCGTTCTCCCAAAAGGGCGCTACGGACTAAAAGTTATCATTTGATTTTTTGCCCTATGATAATAATATTCAAAATACTGTAAAGATGTAATGTAGGCCTATCGTGATCACGACGTGCGCACAACATGCGCCCCCCACCCCCACCCCCCACCTCCCACAGCGTATCTAATCTTTGAATTCAAATATTATGTTGATGAAACCGGTTCTGCATGTGGGCTTTCCAGCTTCTCCATGAAGAACAGTTTTGTTGTAAAGTGATTTTTTTAAAAATTCTTCTTTTTTTAATTTCAAGTCCCTGAAAGAATTTAGATGTTATTCTCTAAGATGCTATAAACCACTATGAAACCGTTATTGCAGTGCCCTACTTTCATCTCATCCCCATCAAAACCGATAGTGTAATGGCCATGGAGGCACCACTTGGAGGGGGTGGGGGTGGATAAATGTATGTGACTAAGACTCGCCGGAAGTCGAACCTGTAACCCATCGCTTGCAGGTCGTGCTGCAGCATGAAGATCTGGCTCGCTAGATAAAGGCGGCCACCTAGTATAGCCCTTTAGAAAACTCCAGTTTAGCCGGGGCTGTTAATATTAATTGAGTTCTTTCAGTTGCCAGAGATGTGTCCGCTGCATGGAGAAATAGAACTGACCCTCTGTCTACATAAAGTTTTTAAAAAAGATGACAAGCTACATCTTGGTTCTATATTAAATCCGTAACAGCCCGTGTGTCACGGACGCGGGACGCCCCATAAACACCGCGCGTGCTTGACACATTACAGTTGTAACGACAAATATGTGCCGCTGGGTGGTGCGGGAGTGGTGCGTAACGGCCGTTCTCTTGGCGTATGAGAGATTAGAATTTGGAATGCAGCGGTAATTATTTTTACACTGCTCACTTTCTGGCTTCTCCCTACAATTAAAACACATATGTGAGCAGTGTATTTTCAACAAGTGTATTGTATAACTTTATATAAACGTATGTACAGACGAAACCCTAAGTTATCAACTTCTCCGACTCACTCCTACACTGACTCTGGCATTATGGCTGTCTGTACCTCCTACACTCTTTCCCTCATACACTGACTCTGGCATTATGACTGTCTGTACCTCCTACACTCTTTCCCCTCATGCACTGACTTACACGGGTTCAGATTATCAGGTACACACGCTTACTACGCTATGACGCCACCGGTTATTCATCACATGATCACATGATCACTCGATCAGCGAAACATTCAGCGGCAACACTAAATCACAATAGGCCCAGCACACCTTTTCTAAGAGCACATGGATATGAAGGATATCTACATAGTCGGTCAACTAGCTAGCTCTTCCCATAAGTCCCATTTGATAAAAAACAAAATTAACCTGGCTGGAGGGGGGGGCATGTCCCACAATTGCCATCATCCACATTAAAAGGGCATTTCACTATGGTCAAGCGTCTGACCATCTTTGTTACATCTAGGTACAGATGACGTCATCTGGGTCGTGATAATGTGCGGATTTAATCTTGTTTATACGATTAAAACATGGGCCCGTAACACCGTATGACAATTTTAAATTACCCTTTCGCAGTTCATATTTGATTTCCTGTGGCTGAAGGGGGGAGGGGGAGGGTCACGTGCAGAACCAATTCGGGGCTATTATCATTTTTTTTAAAATTGCTTTTAAACTTACCGTTAAACTTACGATTGAAAAAAATTCTCAAAGAGATTGTATGTTGTTTGGGGCCTTTTTTTATGTGTTAGCTGTGTCTGCACCTCTTACTTAGCTAAGAAAATGAGAGATTAACTGGAAGCTATTAATATTAAGCAAAAAGTCTACCTTAATGATTATTCTAGTCAGTCATTATGATAATGTTCCGTTTAATTGGCGCTACAGTGCTATAAGATGCTTTTCAAGCACACATTCAAAAGTGCGAAATACATACAGTAAGCCTGCAGTAAGTTGAAAAGTAGTAAAAAAAAAAGGGACAGGCGTAATGAAGAACAAATAGCACCACTCAATTGTGAACATTTAAAAAATACATTAAGTTTATGTCTATTTAAAAATCTAATACTGTCAGTTAATTTTAGTTTTTACTGACTTAAGCGTAAATAATCCGCACACAGATTTCACAACGGAATCCAACCTGGCATAATGTAATCCTCGAAACTTGGATCAAACTGGCTCCTCATTTTTGAGTTCTTTTCCACAAAGTCACTGTAGTAGACGACATTGCCTTTGGTCATAAATGCCGCCCACCAAGAAAACGAGCCCACGCTTATAATCGTGTGATCCAACAGGCTCAGTACGGCTAAGTTGACCTCTTCTTCGTGGTGCCCCGCTAGCATCACCCCTGGCATCCCCAGAAGGTTACTTTTACACCATTCTTGGTCGTCGGATATTACAAGAAAAGTAACGGTTGTCTTTAGGTTGTCTCTGAAAAACTTCATCGCTTTGAGAAAATATTCCCTTGGCGCTACTCTGTATCCTTCGTCCACTGAATCCCAACTGAGTTTGTCTCCCCTTCTAACATGAATACCAACAATTGGTTTATCTGTAACAGATGTGTTATACATTTTTAATGCTTTCTCTATGATTTTCTTAGCGTGGCGAACGACACCGTCGTGGAATTGAAGCGAATGCCTTATCAGATCAAGACTGTCTTTGAAATATTTCCAGCTCTGAAGTTTCCCTTCGATTTCATAGTTCTTTCCACTGTCTAAGTTGACCAAACGTTCATCCAGCTTGCAGCAGGCGGCCTCGACCAGCTTCTCAACGTTTCTGCACTGACTTTTGTTGGACTTATACTTGGGCGACTTCAGCGCGTGCCCCAGCGTGAAGTTGCCACGCGCAACGACCATTCTCTTTTGTAGCTCCGCGATTCCGAGCAGCGAAGCGTACTGAAACAGGACGCTCCCTAAGTTGCCCTCAAACTTGTGACAGATGATGTGCTGTCCACTGTGAACAGACCGGGAGGGACGGGGGGGGGAGTCCATTTGATTAATTTAATACACGCGAATGATTGTGCAATTACATCAAATAACATTGAATACGAAAATGACAAGTTGCTGACTCACAGCCGGTCTTACGTTTCAAAGGGTCCTACTGAAATACTTTCGAAAATGCTTGGAACCATAGGCTTAAGTACTTTCAGGACTTTATTAACACCAGATCTGTTAAGAATTAGTAGCAGGCCCGTAGCGTGCGGGGGGGGGCAGGGAGCCCTCTGCTTGTTTGCTCTACTTAGTAACATTTATTTCCTGCCTCCTGCTATTGGCCTGGCCCCTGCTGTAGAATTTTCATGCTACGGGGCTGATTAGTAGTGATGGAGGAATTTTGGCAGTAGTAGATTGCCTAGTTTGCATCATGCATACGAACGCCCAAAATTTAGTAGATATCATTGGACACGACTATGCATATGAACGTACTAAATTTAGTAGATATCATTGGACACTACTCTGCATATGAACGTACTAAATTTAGTAGATATCATTGGACACTACTCTGCATATGAACGTACTAAATTTAGTAGATATCATTGGACACTACTATGCATATGAACGTACTAAATTTAGTAGATATCATTGGACACTACTCTGCATATGAACGTACTAAATTTAGTAGATATCATTGGACACTACTATGCGTATGAGCGTACTAAATTTAGTAGATATCATTGGACACTACTATGCATATGAACGTACTAAATTTAGTAGATATCATTGGACACTACTCTGGATATGCACAGGGCCGCCCTTAGGTCTTTTTAACAGATTGCTCCTAATTGGGTCCCACTCCTGGCAGGGGCCCCGCAATTTACATTTAGCATTAATAGTAACGGTTGTTACTGTATAAACAAAAACAGAAGAGGGACCTCGCAAGCATCCGTTAAATTGGGCCCCGCAATTCGTGAGGCCGGCCTGTATCTATATAAGTTTTTCTTCAGTGGACCGTCACGCAACCTTTAGGTTATTGCGAATGAATCATGATGGGGGACCGACGTCCATCTAATCACACAACTATTCTGGGTTCAAACATTTACTGTCGGTGAATATTTCACTTGTTCAAATAGTCGTTCTGGTGGATATGCAAACTAGCCGACCGCCTAGGACACCATTTCTTTTAAATCTGATGCTAAGATAGCCCCGGTGTGTACTTTCGCCTAAGGTCTGTGCCAAATGCCCCCCCCCCCAAAGGCCTAATAACGCAGAAGCGTAACTATGGTTGGTATCACCCGGTGCGGCCCGCACCCCCTAGTCTCTTTGATACCCTAAGCATGGACTAAATTTGGTGCACCCACCCTCCAAAATATATTGCAGATCATCTCATCAGATCTTTAAAATCAGCTTTACGTAACAAAACTACTTATATTGGCCTACATATAAAAGACATTCAGCTTGAATTGTTTCATTTTTTTTCTGGGATGATTTTCAATGTCTTAACCCTGAAAATTAACGCTTTATAAACATTATTTATTCATTTGCATTTACAGAGTTAATACATGCATAGAGTAGTGGGTGGGGGGTGGGGGGGGTCAGTGGCGTGACTATTTCGGGACTTGTCAGGGCATATGTCGTACCTTTGTGCTTTTTAGGATTTTCAGTTTCAAACCACCCTCCCCCGCATTTCGGGCGCCAATGAACGTAGTTTAAGCCACTGATGACGGGAGCACCTAGGCGTACCTGTCACACAAACAACAACCATTGTTATCATTCTATTGCAGAATAAGGTACCTGACGGGCCTATAAGGGCTGCCACTCTTACCCTGTGGCAGCCCTGATATCATATATATTTTAAAAATAGCTATATGTGACAATACACCGACCCTTACCTGTATGTTCTTTCTGATTTCGGCAACATCCTCGTATCACTGGGCACATCGCCTTCGGGGTCAAAGTTTTCCATAAATACAGGTAGGGACAGTTTGTAGACCACAACGGTGGTCACTATAAATAGAATACAGCTCCCACATCCTGACGTGGGTAAAAAAAAGGTTTGTTACATTTTTTTCTGTATTAAAGACAGAAGACAGTAGATAGATAGATAGATAGATAGATAGATAGATAGATAGATAGATAGATAGATAGATAGATAGATAGATAGATAGATAGATAGATAGATAGATAGATAGATAGATAGATAGATAGATAGATAGATAGATAGATAGATAGATAGATAGATAGATAGATAGATAGATAGATAGATAGATAGATAGATAGATAGATAGATAGGAAAGAGATTATTCAAAACATTACCTTTACATTTCGTTCCCATTCTCTTATCAGTCACGAAACATTTGTCATATCAAAATTTATTTTTAAAACATCTCAATTTTTTTTGACACCATTGATCAAGTCACTGTTGTTCCATGTTCGACCTATCGACGTATACTTCACTTCTGTGTTTATTTAACGTTTATGTTGTAAAACTTTCCAATTCCAAGGAATTTATAGAAAAAAAAGAGATATCTTAAAAGAATATGTGACACAGTCTTGGTACCTCAGGGTGGATATGTACCCATCAATATTCTGAACATTTTCTCAACGTAGTATACTACTGTAGCTGGTTACTGCTTATGATTTCCAAGTGCTTTTTCTTGAGCACTTTAAGGGTTAATCATCACGCATTTAATTTTACAAAATTAATAGTCAAATAGTTTTTTTTCCCCTTCTTTTTTTTTTTAAATAAAATAAAATTAATTTCATGAAAACTTTCTTTCTAACCATTTCTGTGTTGAATAGTTATTTTTCAGACTATAGCTGTGTTATGCTCTTGAATCGGTTTGCTGGGAGTCAAGTTATTGATGCTACAATAATTGCATGTTGTACTGTGGGTTTGTTGAAAGACAACTCGCAAGCTCGGAAACAATTCGATGAGATACGGGAGCATCTACTCACGTGACTAATTATATAACGATCGGCGAGAGTCAATTTTAGCCTACTCTCTAAGACAATAATAACACTGTCTCATGTGTCTTTGAGTTTATGTGTCACATTGCTGGCTGCTGTGGGGTAAGTGTAAAGAAAAGAGAGAGAGAGCCACACGAGAAAGAGAGAGAGAGAGAGAGAGAGAGAGAGAGAGAGAGAGAGAGAGAGAGAGGGAGGGGGGGAGATGGAAGCATATAAGATTAAGCAAATGGTTCTCAAACATTTACACAACGCGACACACTAGCAAAACTGTTTTGTTTTCAAATGAAAAAAAAAAAGAGTATGGAGGTTTACGACCCACACTTCGAAAACCACGAATAATACACAATTAAGTACATGTCCTCGATTAACATATTCATAGTGATGATGTTATTCGGAGCCATACTTTGCTATGCGTTGCAAAATATATTTTCATGATTTTTATAATTAAACATGACATTTATTTTTCCAAGGGAAAAAAAAGGAAATAATAGATGCTGGTTGAAGGGGTAATTTGTATGGATTTTTATCTTACCCTGCTTAACCCCCCACCCCCGTTCCCCCATTTAGATATGCGTTATAAAACTAGCCTAAAGGGGGTTCAATTTTTTATTACGTTAATACCAATTAATGCATACAACTTTTCGTTGGGATTGAAATTTCTTTTCTATAGATTTCTCTGGAGGTATATTGGTGGGTTTCTAAATGGGTATAGACGGTTTCCGTTCAAAAATATGTCGTTGACTGACAGTTTATGACAAGTGCGCGCGGACAGTGAGGATTTCCTACGTATTATCACTTTGTTATTTTTTTTTAAAATCTACTTGATCTTGATTTTAGAATTGTACAAATTAGATTAAAAAAATTATCCTTTGGGAAGAAGGGGGGTGAAGTGCACCGCTGCAGTGGCGTAGTGATGGGTGGGCAAGGGGGCATCATGCCCCGGGCTCTACTAATAAAGGGGCGCCAAACGGTATATTTTACATATAATATTATATGGTTTTCTAATAGAGGGGGAGGGCGCTAAAAAGGTATTGTGCTCCGGGCGCGAGTAAAGCTCGCTACGCCACTGCACCACTGCTCCCCTTGACCCTTCCCCGTAAACAACGCTTATGATCTCAGCTGTTTCACAACTTTTCTGTTCCATTGCTGCGATTCGAGATGATGCTGTTAATGAGGGGGAAAGGCGCGGGTTTTTATCATCCATCACCACCGTAAAATGTATGCCAGGATGCCAGAGTGCCAGAGCATAGTCTATTCTAAGTAAAAAAAAAACTAAAAAAAAAAAAACAACTACAACTTTTTCATAAATTTTTGTTTTAAAATACATTTTTTCCTTGATTTATTTCTTATATGTTGTTCTTATGATCAGTTGTTTGTTATTGTGAAAACCATATGAAGATATTGACTGTCAATGGCTATATTTTACAAAAAATAAAATAAAATGCCGTTAGGGGCTGTCCATTATTTATGTCAACAAATTTTTGGCGATTTTTACCTCCCCCTTGTCAACAACTTGTCAAACTTCCAGAGACACCCCCCCTATAAAATTACGTCAACATTTGATTACCCCCCCCCCCCCCAAAAAAAAGGTGGCTTCCAAAATGTTTATGTGGCAAAATTAGTAGCAATATAGTTAGTTTAATTTAAAAACTGAATGTTAAGCGAGTGTGTATAACACTGCTTAATTTTCCTTTATTAAGTAATTATATTAAATTAAAAAAAAAGTAATATTGTTGACGTTAACTTTTCTTGACCTCCCCCCTCCCCCTTGTCAACAATTGTCAAAAATTTTCTGACTCAATATTTTTCAATATTTAATTGTTTTGAAACAAATGAATAGTTGAATTTGATGTAAACTACTAAGGTTCAAACATATAATCAGACATGCTTCTACGATAAAAAAAGGCATCTATAATTTATTATATTTATTTTAATGACAGAGAGAAAGCTGCTCGTAAATATGGGTGCGTTCATGTGTGTATGTGTGTGTGTGTGTGTTGTGACCTTTAATGGCATGTGACTAACGCAAGGAGACAGATTTTATTATATTTTTTTAACTTTCGTCAGTAAAAGTAAAAAAAAAATTATTCATGTGTGATAACTAATCGCTTTCAAAAATAAAAGTCTGAAAAATAAGAACAGCGGACGAGTAGATAAATATAAAGATATTTCTTGATTCCGAATTTATAACTGAACGTATTCCTGAACCAGTAACTACATTTTCAAATCTAAAAAACCTGGCATTTCCTGGACTAATTCTCATAACGTCGGTAACCGGGTAAATCTAGTACTCATAAAGTTCTTCCTGAAACAAGATATTTAATTAATAATAAAATGACGACAACGTCTACATTTCAAGGCATGAATACTGACAGCAAACCATCTTCCAGGTTAATAGTAATAATGGCATTTGTAGACTAACTAATATTATAAGAAATAAATCATAGATGCAAATAATTCTTATTTATAAATTATGTTATATATATTTATTAGTCATAAATTGTAGTCATTCAAAACGCGTTGTGTTGTACAGTAGTAACGTGTAGAATTTCGAATTTATTTAATTTGTGAATAAAAACGTTAGTTGTTTTGGTAATTAACAGTAGTTCGCCCAAGAGAAAAATGGTTCTTTCATATCAGTCATATGTCTGATGATATGTCATTGCAAAGATCTTGAAATTACTGAAAAATTACTCACTAAAAAATAATAACTTACTTTGAAAAAATATATTCTTTACCCACATAAATCACTGTAATCAAAAGTAAATACCATCTTTTGTGATGTCACATGTCAACTAACTTATACAATGAAATACAGGCAGAAAATATTTGTAAGTAGCTTAGAAAATATAACTATGTATAAGCCAGTAATTTTTCAGTCAATTTAGTTTGATTTACATTAACTGTATTAACACTTAGTATTAGCATATGAATAATTTATCTCATGGGCATACTGTCGTATAAATTATAATTAATTTGTATTGATATGAATGCCAAATATACATTATATGAAATTAAATTTCAGTTTAGTCAACTTAGATAACTAATCTGAATGTTTTAATTAAAATGCAATAAATTAAATATATCATTTTTATCATTTGTTTTTCCGAACTTTTGCTTGCGTAACCATTGATTTAAAATCTCTTTATTATCAGAATGAAAGTCATACGAGCTACTTTATATTTAAGAACTTAAGGCATTAATAGTTTTATTAAAATTTACTGATGATCATTTGGTTTTAATTTTTCGTTACAGTACCTTGCAGTGTTTAATTTGGAGAATTATAATCCTTAATCTTAATCCTTCTTGTGCTGCTAGACATCACATAGGGCTCTCAGCATGCTTCTCCAGTTCTGTCTGTTTTGAGCTAGCTTTTCTATTGTTTTTAGGCAGTCTATATTGGCATTTTTTGCCAATTGATCAGAATAAATTATTGTTTTATAATTCAAGAAAATTAATCAACATTTTAATATTAAATTTTGATCTTCCGTAGAGAGCTTAATTAAATATAATTATAAGATATGTTGAAATTTTATTGCTATATTCGAAATTTAACCATAGGCAATTGCTTTATTATCTATATTTTTAAAGTCTTTTTTAAGATCATGTATGGTTTTATAAGGTGTTCTTATCAAGTATGAATTAAATATATGTAAGTCAAGCATAGATTAAGAAATCTGCTAAACTTGTCTTTTTTATTTCAATTTTTTTTACCAAGTAAATTTTTTCCCCCAGAGTATTGAATCCACCTGGGGGTGCATCTAGCAATATCTTTGGATATGATGACAATACAGCCCCACAGAGAACACCTATAAAAAACAACCCGGACAATGTTAACAGAGGCAACAATGATATCTTCCACCAAGGAAACCCACCGACAGAAAGTACATCTCATGTACGCAGTTCTAACAGAAATGCCAGTGATATCTTTAACCAAGGCACAGAGTCATCTGCTCATCCTTCCAAGGGTAGAGCTCCCCGAAGTGGTGAAGATTCTTTTCATACTTTATTTGGGGATAAGAGTGTTGATATAAAAAGCAATGAAAGTTCTCTATCTTCTGTAACGTTAGGATCTTGCCGTAGAAAGAAACACACGAGTCCTGATACATTTTCTAATGTTTTTGGAGAAACATGTTGCTTAAATAGAAGAAAAACTTTTAGAAAATACAGTGACAGGAATCTTGATTCTCATTCTCGCATTTTCGGTGATTTTGATATTCCACATGTAAAGACTCCACCAGAAAGGTGTTATTCTCAGTCTTTTGACTCTCAATCTGAGGGTGGAAGTTCCTTTAATTCCATCTGTTCAACACCAATTTCATCTAAGAGCAGTTCCACCCATAGCTGTAATTCTTTTAAAGTGAAAAAAGAAGACGTGGTTGATATACATTCTTCATTTGATAGAGTATTTGGCAAATTTCCTCCAGAACCAAAGCCGTCCAGACTTAGAAGGTTCTGTGAAAAAAGTGGTATGGTGAATAACCACATCAACAGCTTATTATATATAAAAAAATTCAATTGTTATCAGAATTTTGTTCTTTTTGTTTCACTCTTTGGTGTTACATTTTCTATCTTCTTTTGTTTTGGTTCTAGTTGTTTCTTTTTGTGAACACACTTTTGGTGCCTTGTTTCAATTTTTTTTATTTTTTTAAATAAGTGGAGTATTATCCTACAAGTTTATTTTTCATCTCTAATTCTTCATAGAAACGAGTTAAAAATTGATAATTCATTATGGTAAAAAAAATTTGAATAGATAATGCTATTTTGTGATTGTCATGATTGGTGGGCATGGGCTAATTACACAAGAAAATAATTTTAACATATGTTTTTAATAAATTTATTATGGTTAATTATAAAATTATACAAAAATTAGTTTTTAGATACTCTTCTAGAATACTTTTTTAAAAATAGTCTTAAAGTTTCTTTCTTTCTCTCTTTTTTTTTTATACTCTGCAGCTTATAATCCTATTACAGGTGAATTATATGAACAAACCAATCCTAAGCAAGAACAAGCATCTCATCTTGGTTCTCAGGTAGTATGATATTTAAAAAATATATATATATATTTCAGACCAATCTGTTTTTTACATTTTGAAAATAAAGTTAACTGAAACAAACATTAACTCTCATTGAACTGATCTTTTATATATATGTATAAATATCTTTAGGTGAAGTGTGATGATGTATCTGGTGATGTTGCCTCTGGTGAAGTGAAAAGTGAAAGTATTGCTGATGTCAAAATACCTGAAGCAGAGGACAAAAATGATACTAAATCTAACAAGGCTTCAGATCAAAGTGTGTCTGGAATATTTGGCAGTGGTCCTGCTGGTGCACAGGAGCATAGATCTACCAGGGTCAGTCAACCACCCGGTGGGCGATCTACTAAATTGTGGTAATGATGAAAGTCTGCAGTTAATTGCACAATATGGAAACAGCAAAAAACTATGCCATTAGATTTTGGCTTTATAAATGTATCACGTTCATTATTAACATTCTGTTAACAGCTTTCAACTTGGTCTGTTTCTCTTGAGATATTTTTAGTAATGTATCAAAATATGGCTTAGTTTATAACTTTTGTCAGTTAAGAAAGAATTAATTTGGTTGTCATTTTGTGACATCATGACCTCTAGATCGAACTCACACAATGTATTGTACTTATTTTTGTCCTGAACCGTTTTTTCATCATTACAATATTCAATTGCTCTAAACTTTTCTAATCATCCATTTTAGGACATACATTTTATTTTCAAGGCATTCCACTTTTTATTTTGAATTCGGAAACAAAATTTTAATGGTTAGTTCTAAGACATTTATACACAGCCGCTCTTTTACACTCTTGCCATACTAATTTTGCTCTGTAATGTCATGTACATGTTTTCTGGGGCTTTCGTTTTGCTAATTTGTAATAAAATCAGATCCGAGCCATTAATTTGTCAATAAATAGTTGTCATTTTTTTTTTCAAGTTCTTCCCCACCTTTTTCAAGAAGCATTAGTGAGCATGCTAGTGTGAAATTGGCTTATTGACTTCCTTAGAAAGATATTTGGTTTCTAGAGATAGATCTGAAGTATTTAAATAACATGACGTTGACGTACACATTTTTTTGAATTTCAGCTGTTCACCCTTTGAAATGTCTGCTTTTCTGTTCATCTCTTTACATTTTTTTTTGAGCCAGATATTCTGTTTATTGTTTGTTTTTTTTTTACTAAAGCATTCCAAAAGAAATATAGGTCAGTTGGAAATCATTTTCACTATTTATTTTACATTTTGGTTTCTCATGCTATTTCAAATTAGATAGCCCACTTTTTTACCTAAAAGACTTGCCTGTAAGATGAAGCTAAGAACCTTCATAATTTTGATCTTAAGTTCTAAATGTTATATTTTTTTCATTGCTTGTTAATTACGCAGTAGTTTAGTATTATCATAAAATATGCAGATAAGAAAAAGGTGTGTGGGGCTTATTATTAAAGTTTTAGCATTGTTATGAAGTTAGGATACCATTTTACTTTATTGAAGATCACTGTCCATTTGTTAATTTTATTAAATAGGCCTTCTTAGTTGTTTTTTTATATTTCAGAATACCAGCTTATATTCACAAGCTGTCTTTTAAGAATGAACCGAATAAAAAAAAAAGTTTTTCTAATTTTGCAACTTTTCATTGAAAGATATTAGCTGTGGTATTATAATTCAAAGAGTGATAAGTATGTTTGAAGAACAATGTAGAAAAATTGCTGTTTTTTTTTCTCTGTGCATCCTGTACCCAGTGAAATAAGATGTCAATTAAATTATATTGTGATATCAATTAATCAAAAATACTTATTTTTAAGTATATTGGACAGTTTTGTTTATGATGGCGTTGGCACTAAATTTGAATTCTTGTTCAGTAACATTTCCGTTGCAGTGACCTTTAGATAGCACAAATCTTTTTGAAATAAAGAAAAATCCTTCTCAAATATTTTACATAGTTTTGCTGATTTATTTTATTTTTTTACATTCTTGTGTATATTGTAGCGGGTAATATATCTTATGGCTTTGTGTGGTGTATAGCCATATATGTGACATTAACATATCTTATGTATATGAGGTCACAATACTTTTTTTTTTTTTTTTTTGGCCTCATTCAAATAGACTACATCGTTTGTTGAAATATTTTATTAGCAGAGTTTTTTTTTTCAAATATTTACTAATTTACGGTTATAAATCTTTGTGACAAACTTGCAGTAATTTAAGAACCTTAATCATAATTTTTTTTTTCAGCGTTTTAAAAAAATAATTTTGTGCCTTCACCTTTCATTTTTTTTTTTAGTTTTGGTGTCTTTTTTATTTTTAGCAGTTACTTCTAGCTCATTTATTTTGCATCAAATGTATTATTCATTTTAGATCCATAAATATAATGGTTTGTATAAGAATATTTTCTGAAAGAAATATACTATTTATATGAACCACATATTGTAACTGCACTACTGGCATGATTTCTTTTAGCATCCCATGCGGACTAAACATGTTTGAATTTGGTTTTTCTATTTAATATTAATAAATAAAGAACATGGAATCTTTTCTAAAAACGTTTTTCTTTTTTTACTTTGTGCATATAAAGTGAGCTATTCAAAATAATGTTAAATAGATAAAAAAAATTGTATATGTTGTGTTGAATAAAAGTTCTGTCATTGTCCACTTTGACATAGCCCCTCCTGATAAAATAGGAACATAGAAATATTAGAATTTATTAGAAAGAGCACAACTAAACCTGTAGAAACAAGATAATTCTAGGATGTAATGGTTTAAAAGAAAAACTTATTTTGTAAATGCCAAAAAAAAGCATTTTTGATCAGCAACCAGGTGATTTTAATTTACATGGATCAATACTAACATAGACAAACCACACCTCATTTGAGGTGAGGGATTTCCCAATTATTTTATTTCAAGGGAGATTAATATTTTTGTGTGTGTAAAATCCTTGAAAGGATTAGATGTTTATGTCTTAGATCCTTTAAAAGTATAAACCAATATTTGGAGTTTTTGCATCGCCTTTCAGCATGCAGATCTGGCTCATCACTAAAGTATCACCCTGACACCCCATGGAGAAGGGGGGAGGGTTATTGTCTCAGTACATACCATCAGTCTTAACACTTAATAATAGAGGCTTACACAGATGTACCATAAAAGTGAGGCCAAGTACTATAGGCTAAGTAGTATAAAGCTTGGTAGAAAACAGCAAATACAAAATAACTTTTACAGCAAGATTTTTCTTGTCATATACATTGTATTATCTAGTTTGAATTAATTAAAAATAATGCTTGTCATGAAAGACATTCATCATATCATCATCTAAATAACATACATTAAAATTTGACTGTTTGGATTTATATAGCCTACGTTTCTTTTTAAACCTTTAATCGATGTGGTCATTGGGGGAACGAATCAACAGACATATATCTGTTGTGCTCTCATACGTCCTTTCTGTGGGCTTATAGACTCCTCTTCAAGTCAGTGGAGAATATTATTTTGGCTCTACCAGCCATTGAATCCTGTACCCTTTGCATGTGAGCCTAGTTCACCATCAACTTTGCTATCCATGTTAAAATTTCATTTTATGTTAGTTTTATTAGTATTATTTTGCTAAATTTATATATTATTCATTGTAGTTTCAACAGTAACTGAAGTTTGACAATAACAAAATTGTAAATAATATAAAAAAACATTTTTAAAATGTGATGTTTTTTCATTAAATATTGTAAAAAAAAATAAAAAATGTATGAACATATTTAACAACTGCAGTCATAGAAACAATACAAGAAGAAAAAAATTAAATTAATATAAAGATTTTTTTTCAAATTACCTAATGACTAACTTAAACATAGACCTAAATCTCATAATATTTTCACATTGAAAATTATTAAATGTTTATCATCACAAATGTAAAGAAAAATTTTGTGATTTATACAGTGTTCCACATGAAGGTTGATATTTTTTTAATGTTTATTAAGAAAAAGTAACCTGATGGAACTTTTTCTATCTTTGAATGGAGGGCATTTTGAACATTTTGTGAGTATCTTTATGAATTAATTAATTATTATTTAAGTGGGTAATGAATTAAATTTTTTTTAAAAACTTATTTCACGTTAGTTAACATTCTAGACGCTTTGTCTAGTACAAGCCTGAAAGTCCGTATTAAAAGTCTATGTCTCTACTTGGATTTTTTCTAAATGAGATTGTGCCAGTAAGTGAAAACAGAAGAAATAAAAAAAATTGTCTGTATCCATTATCCAGGAAGAGGCACTTCATCATATGTAATCTCTATATATGGATACTGCAAAGGCAAATGCCAGTATTCATCATTGTAGTACAGATAGAATGTATCATACATTAAAAAATATGGAATATACTCCAGCAAGTGGGCAAATACTTCAGCCAAACTTTGACTTCCCTGGAAGTAAGAGTAAAATTTTTTTAGACTATTTAAGACAGTTGAATTCTGATAAACTGTTGTAGCATTTCCTATACAAGTAGGCTGCTTTGAGTAGAGGACTGCTTTTGTATAGTTTAGATGGACAGATGTGTTAAATTTAGCTCCATAATCATAAAGTTTATCAAATGCACGAATGACCCAAGATGCACAGTCAAATGGGTCAAACCATGTGACACCCTCTGAAAGAAAGTAAAAAAAAAAAAATAATAATTAATTTAAAAAGAAACAATGAAACAATTTAGACACACAAAAAAATTGGTCACAGACTTACGTCGGCTCTCTTTCACAGTCCAAGTCTCATAATAGGGATAAGTATTGTTGTCCATTTCAGTCCAAGCTGCAAACTGGTTAAAAGTAGCACCTATAAAAAAATTTATATATATTGAGTAGGAATGCAAGTCAGTGTAAACGCAGGAATCTATTTGAAATGGAAACATTTAAAAACAAAGTATCAGATAGGTATAAAAGTAAACTACTAACTAAATGCTGTATCAAAATAGTTTTAAGATGTAAGATAACTTCTTTAAATTCATTTCTAAGGAAGCAGTGGTCAAACAATTGTTTAGTTTATACTATTACTGTACCATTTTAATTTTTTTTATGAATTTAAAAAACAAATGTAACATATAAACAGATTAACATATATTTTTAATATAAAAAAAAAGAATATAATTCAAATTAAAAAGGTACATATTTTTATACTTTTTTGATGTTTTCTAAATGAAAATCATGAACGAAAGAATAACATCGATGAAGCTTACCAGTTATTTCTCCAACTTTAACAAGAGTTCCATTTTCCTTCCAATGCTTTTCATCTATTCCCATGTAGATGCAAGTAGCACCTTGATTACACCATAGTAAATCTTGCTGTTGTTTTCTTTCATGAGGAAAAGTGCAATTAAAAAGTTGAAACAGCTCATACCACTCCATGGTCATATTTAGTCCCGATGGAACATGGTGAAAACCAATAGCATCATGCATAATGTTCTGTAAAAATAATTATTATATGTTTTGGTAAAAAAAAAAATGTTTTTCCCCACTAAATTTAGACACTAAATAATTTTTTAACAATTTAAAAATGTTTAGTACCTTTATATGTACATCAATAATGTAAAAAAAAAAATAATGAGCAAAAGATGATAAAACTTTTATAAAATACTGACTTACAAATTTCTTCATTAAATCTCCAAACTTGAATTCCCAGACAGGTGCTTTCATAGCATACACATACAACACATCACTGTCACCCACTTTTGGCATATAATTTGATGGTAAGCCTGTAGGGCAAAAAGGTATTATCCCTGCTTTACAGTATGAATCGCTGATGGGTCTGCTGTCATATTGTCTGAAACATTTATTTTGATTTTTCATCTAATGTTGTAGCAACTTCATAAAGTGAAAGTTGATAGGTACTTTTCAATAAATAATTTCTTTTGCAAAATAACAATACCATGAAATGTGCATTATTTAGATATATCATACATTATGTAAGCCTGACAATCTTATATAAATATGAAAAGGCAAAGATACAAACCTATGGTTTTGGGGCCAAAGTGGATACTTGTCATTACATTGAGAAGTCCAGCCTGATACAGATAATACAAATATTATGCAATATACTAAGACCTTCAGAGAAGACTGCTGCTTCATTTTTATTTGCTGAAACACAAAAAAATGTCTTTATAATAAATTAAGTATAACTTACATTCATAAAATGAAAATTGTTTATTTGAACCTTTTGATATTTTTTTTAATGGCAAGCATTTTCTTGTTATTGAGGTATTTTCTGTATTTTATTTAGTGAAATAAATAAATCATAGAATTTAATTTACATCCTTAAACTAAGAAGAAGTTACAAAATTGTGATACCAAATTAAGAAATTCCAGTCAGTAAATTTAAAGATATTATTTATAAAAAAGGCAAAGGTATTAAATCAAAGTGATATACACATATACACACAAGTGACATATAAGGAATCTACATTAACTATTAAGTGAAGAAAAAGACATAGTAATAATATCATATTGCATTTTTCAAGTGGCGTGTGTAGTGAATTTTTTCAACCACTGACCAGGTAAAAGATATTATTCTTGGCCTGTGACAGGTCTGATTACTATAAGTTCAATTTTTCTATTATAAATATTATACTGTTCAAACTATGATACAACGCAAATTTAAATTGTAAAAATAATTAACCAACACATTTTTGATAACATACAAAGACTTTTAAGTGAAGAAAAAAACATATAAAGTATATCACATTATTGCATTTTTCATGTGAATTATTTTCAACTCATGACCGAAATGGATTTTTAAGTGATTTAAAGCATGTGGTATCTTCTATGTCTATTGATGGTTATAAGTGTTTACAAGTAAAATTGTTCCCTTCCAGCAGCAACACCTCCAACAGTAAGATACTTTTTCAGTCTTATACCAATGGAATGTTTCTTTGACAAAAGCCATCTGGGAGTTTTAGGTGAGGAGTACTGCCCCCCTCCAGCATCCTATGCGGTGCGGGGGGGTGCAATAAAGACTAACATCTTCAGGTGCTTTGAAAGACTTAATATCCTGTTAATGCTATTATTCTGTTTTAGAAAATTTAAATCTCAAAAATAAAGAAATATTTGGACCTCAATGCTACTTAAAATATTAAGACAAATGTTCTGTTGAATTACCATGAAATGGAGCACAACCCTCATCTTGATTTAACCAAAATCAGGCTGGGAGGTAGATTTGAAGCTCTCCATGGACTGATGCAAATTTCAGTCCTTCCCTATATCATCTATAATATGTCTTATAATAAGACTAAGATTCTGAGTGATATGCCTACAGACTATAGAAGTGGATGTGGAGCCATTTTCACAATCAGACCTGATCTCCAGTCATGAGAAAAGCATCACATTTATCAATAAGGACAATACAAAATTAACTGTCTTCTGTAAAATACATGTAAAAATATCAAAAACTAAAATAAAAAAATGTGAGTCCTTTACATTAAGGGACCTACTTTTAGTTGTTCCTACCATTGCCATGTGTCACGGCTGGTCTAAGCATAGTCTTGAATATTGTTTTCTTAAGTTTTCTGTCTTTTTTGAGTATTTTATGTAACCCATACCTATTTCTAGTCTGTGTTATAATTCTATCATTTTTCTCATTAATGGCTGATCCCAGGTACCAGTATTTAAAATTCTCTTCCTTAAGTATGGTAATGTAACATTTACCATCAACAAGCAAGCAGAAAATTGATGTTTGGGGAGGAAACATTTTTAAAAAAAATATGTATATGGGCCAGTAAAGGACAACAAAAGGAGCTTTATGGGGCACTTATTATAAATTAATAGATTGGGGTGGCTTTTGTGCACAATGAGAGAAAGGAAAAAAAAAACAAGAGCCAGATGCATCAAGATGATAATAAATTGATAATATATAAAATTCCCAATGAGAAAAGACCAATTGGCAGACCAAGAAGCAGATAAATACTTTTCGAAAAAACGCACTGGCGGAACCAGTGCGTTCTGAAAATTGGGTTAAGAAAGACCTTAAAGCTCTTAGTTAGAGAGTGCACCCAGAAAGATGAACATAGATTGCCCTTAGAGTTAGACAAAGGCTTAGTTTGGGAAAAGTGGAGAGCTGAGAGTTGTACTGCAGTCCCGAGCCGTACAGAGTGGTAATGATACCAATGGCGGCAATGCAATGTAATGGCTGAATCATTGCCAAGCAATGGGTTATTGATTGAGCGAAAGGTTGTTGAAAATTAAACATATAAGTAGGAATGCAATTTATTATAATTAAATAAGCATTATGCCAATCTTATTTTACGGACAGAAATAGTGTAGTATCTAATTTGTAGACTAAATAAACACAAGCATGATTTATGCGATTTGCCAGATTTGGCACTGTACTAGGCTAGACTAGACTTGAGGTGAGATTTTATTTTTTTCTTATTCTTTTAATAAATAACAATCAATACTATGATTTTGGAATGTTTATAGAGGTAAAGTATCAATAATATGTATCAAAATAATTTTGGATGGTAAAATAAGAGATTACCGCAAAACTGTTTATATATACTAGCTAAAGTATCAATAATATTTTCAAAATAATTTCTGCCCCTAAAATAAGACTTGTAGTTGTGCTGAAATAGTTTTTGACATTTTTGTTTACTTTTCTTTTCAGTAATATCACGTGAGATACAAACATAGTAGCAAACGATCGATGACTTAAGTCATAGACATAGGCCAGTGATATTCATCGTATCTAGTCAAACTTTGTGCGTATTATTTCTTTTCTTTTATACAATTACATTTTAGGTATATAAATAATGGACCAGTCTAAGTAATTAAAATTATAGATTGGCCGATAACTGCCTATTGATGGACTTAACTCATACTATAACTTATACGGTTTTCGGTCTAAAACCTTGTTACCTTGTAGCCTCCACTTGTGCCGCTCCACGGCACTTGGCTTCAGCTACTCAGCTACAAATTATGATTGTGCTAGGTTTAGAAAACTAATAAGAACTAGCACTTGCTGATCCCATATTTATATTATTACCACTAATAATCTTATTAAAAAGATAAACAATATAACAGATAGTTTAAAAAAAACGAAAAAAAAATGGATATGTCAGTGTTAGAAGTAGTTAGTCTGTTAGTAGATGAGTACACTAAACCAAACTGAATTTTTAACAACTTTCAGTGTTTTTTTTCATCCATGTTCATTGTGGTCTATATGTTATATATATTTATATAATACAATTACCATCTAATTGTAATAATTTCTATATATTGCTGAAGAGGAACAGTAGATGTAATCACACTGAAAATTTCATCAAATTATCTCTAATGGTTTAAAAGTTATCCATGTTTTAGTTATAAAAACACAAAATTTCGATCACAAATTTTTTTTTTAGGTACAATGAATAAATAAGGACTTTAAAAACATCATAACTTTTCTTAATATTAAGATAAATTCATAAACTTGGTGTCTTTTGAAAGCTTGCAGCTAGGACTACCTAATGCACACATTTTAAATACAATCAAAGCAATAATAAAAATTTTGACATTTTTATCAAAGTACCTAGCTAAGCCAAAGGCAAATTATTGTATTTCTATTGACACTTGTTGAAAAGAATTCCCTGTTCTTATTGTTTAATAATACATGTAATAGTAATAATGTTGATACTCAATTTATGAGTAAAACTGATTTTTATAAAGTTATATTTTCTTACAACACTTAAAATAAATTCATTGCCTTCAAAATCTACTTTTTCATTTCGGATAAAAAAACTTCAACTAATATTTTAATCAATGCAACATTTACTTTAGATATCACTGGGTAGTATAACCCTTATTCATAGACTGGCATAGACAACACATTTTTTTTTTACTGCTTAAAATTAATTGAATCAAAGAAAAGTTTTAGTCATATATTAACATGGCATGTCCAAATCATCACATCCATTTTCTCAAAGGAAAGAAAAACACTTAATTTCTTAAAATGCCACTTTTTAAAAACATTGACTGAATCAATTGCATTTACTAACTGCACTAGTGTTACACTACAGGCATTTTGAATTATATCATTTTGAAGTGCATTTAATGCTTCATCATTATGTTATCCCTTACACTTTTGTCAAATCATTGAAAAGATTTATCATTCGCTTAACTGCTATGCCATATCATATGCCATATGGTAAAGAAAAATGTAATTTTTTCATTTTTCAAATATTTAATTTAAAAAAAAATATTCTTTGGTTTTTAGAGTAAATTCTCATTCGTATGTGCATTTTAATCACTGCTCTATTATTTTAACCGTTATTTTAAATAGTTTTTATTTACTGCCTTATCATTTGATTGCTGATAAATTCATTTAAAAATTAAATTATCGCATTCACTGCACTACATTTTTCTGGCATTTGAACGAGCTATTTAATAAGGAATTTTATAAAAAAATCATATTCTTTATATTAGATCGTGTTAGTCTCAAATTATTAATTGCATATTGATTTCTAAATGGACTTCATTCTACTCTGCAAAACCATCGCTCATTTTAAGCATCAAAAGCTGATCAATTGGGCAGTGGGGGTTAAAAAAGTAAAAAAATCTTTCCTCTGAAATTGCTCTTTGGTGACCAATTTCATTTCAAATTTCATTATTTATTTAATTGTATGTATCCCAAAAATGAGCTATCAAGTGTTTAAAGCAGTTTTTATATAGGGTTAGAACGAATACAAGAGCTATGCGACTCTGGAAAATCATTTGTTTATTTTATTACAAAAAAGCTAAAAGCATATTTTATTTAATTAAAACTCATTTTAATATATTATGAGAGCATTTTTGAACAAGAGAGTAAGGAAGCAGAAATTCCTTTTAATCTGTTAAGTTTTCATAAAAAAAAGATATCTAAATTGAACTTGATGAAAGACAGACAATGGCTAATCTATCAAATAATGACTTAATTTTCATCTGTTGAAAATGTAATTATTTAATATCATATCGTGGATATTTAGATGACAGAAGTTAAAAAATTAAATTGATAATATAATTATCAGTCATGCCTGTAGTTTTTAAAAAGATTAGTCAAAAATTTAAAGTTTAATGTGTTCCAATTGTTGATTATGACCATGATATGGCTTTCTTGTATAGGCCTAATTTGTATGTATTGATCATACTTTGAATGAATTTTTCTTTTCCTATTTCCAAAATGTTATGCTAATTTTTAAAAAATGTCTAAATGAGTTCCTATATAAAATGTATAATAACTTATAATTTTTTTGTGTGGTTAACAAAAATGTCTTACCTAGAGAGTCTCCATTAGCTGTCTGATAATTCACTGAATCAAAATTATCTAAAGTAGTAGACCAAATATCACTGCTATCTTCTGTTCACACTTGAGCTGGGCTTGATCGTAATGAGATTGAGAATATGAGATTGAGAATCATCTGATTGGTATTCTGGGTATCTCAAGAGGAAAACTCTTGTGATGTAGGTCACGACTGTCATGTTACATAAGCCTCATTAGAAACAAAGGCAGACGAGGGGGGGGGTTATAATAATAATAAATAAAAATTTTACCATGGATAGATAATATGTAAAAATCAAAAGATGATGGTAGCTCATTCATAATAGGACATCATTAGTCTGCCAGAAGAATGAAGTTTTTTGTAATTAAAGCAAATGGCTGCTTATATTTTCTCCTTTTATATTTTGAATTTTACTAGGGTATGCTTTTATTCTGAGCAATAGATAACTAGTGCAGGAGTGGGCAACAGTGGCAGAAAGGTTGCGAGCCCCTGGTCTATTGTAAAAATTTAATTTATTAGCAGTCAGTAGATAAAAACTAGTATTTTTTGTTATATAGTGTGTTTTTTTTATATTTTTAATTTCTTTTTTTTTTCAGTTGGAATTATTAAAGATGCCTGGCACAGATCATATTGCACAGGTATATTATTTTCTTTTATTGTTATGAACCATCAAAATTGTGGGCCGTTTCATCATCAAAAGAAAAAAAACTTTATTAAAATATACTTTTATTAGAAAAAAAGGTATCCTATTAAAAAGATGAATGGACTACAAAAAAATGTTTTTTGATTATAACCTTTTATTTATTTGCTCTGACTGTTCTAATCTAAGCTGTCCGTGTTTTTTGGGAAGTATGAAATCAATTATCTTTAACTTCTCGAAGCCCAATAAATTTGAAATTTCGACCGCTTGTGTCAAATTCTGATTTTTTTTTAGTCTTATTTTAACAATAAGCTTGTATTAAAGTGAATTTAAAAGTAACGAAAAATTCCTTAGATACAGATATTTTAAGAAATTATATGGACTAAATAAAATTGTGGGCTTCAGTTTGTATTTATTATTTATTAAAGGACAAAATCATTAGGTCAAAATATTTTACATGTAAATATAGGCCTAATCTTTTTTTGACAGTAAAATATCCAAACATTATTTAGTTTTTCAATAATATGTCCTCTCATTCAAAATAATAATGGTCATTTTTTTTTTCTATTTATTTTATCAGATTACTGATGTGGATATTAAATGGAAAGTAAGCATGGCTGTCAGTAGCAACGATGTCAAAAACCTCCATCAGCCTATGATCACAATGATGCTAGTGACAACAGATTACAGTGGAAACAAAAAGAGTTGGCCAGTAGAAATGACCACTTCTAAATTTAAGGTCAGTTAGGATTTGTAGAATACTTATATACATGTTAATTTGATGTAGTAATCTCTCTACATATCAAAATTGTATTTACTGTACATTGTATATCGTCTTAAATAGTATAGTATTAATGTATTTTTTTAATTCAGGAGTTGTTTGGTACAGTTAAGGAAATCAGTGCACAGATGGACAATGCTAAAATCTTGTGAATTTTGATACATATTTCCAGGTTTGCATTTGTTGCAAAAGCGTAAATGTTATATATGCTGATGTTGAGTCTTTATAAGTCCTTATCTTTATTTAGGTTCGGGCTGTATATCAGCATGAGGTGTTATTACCAAACTATATAACATGAGATGATTGTAATAATCCATTTACTGATAAGAGAAATGCTTTATTCAGTATTTGTTTGTTTTTTTAATAGCCACGAATAATTATCACTTGTTAATAATAATAATTGAATGTCAGTGTTACCAGAAGGTGGGGCTTTTTGAAAATGTACTGTTAGTTTAAAAACCATACCTAAAAATAACAAGTTCTGTGGGTTATTTCTGAATTTTCGGACTTCATGTCATAATCATCCCATGGAAAGGTACATATTTAACAAATTACCAAAGGAATTAATTTAGTAACCCTTACAACAAGTCCCAAATAGAGATGCATTATAAAATCAATTTTACATGTTGTTTTTCTAAATACATTTTGTATTTTATTTATCGAAATAATTTTCAGTAATTTTCTCATCATTTAATTTGCATATTATTCACCTAAAAGACATCTGACTAAACTAAAAAAAATTGGATTTTTAGAAATTTGTAGTTTTGCAGTATACTTTGAAAAAAAAATGTCTTTTAGTATGTTACTCAGTTAAATAGGTTTATGTCATAATAGATGTAACATTCAAATGCTTAAAAATGTAATACTTTTGTATGAAAGTTCTACATTGGCTTATGGCAGGGGTGGGCAACCTTTGGCTGTCTAAAACTTGTTAAATCAATATAAAATCTTTATACATCTATCTATCTGCAGCTTATATATAACCATAAAGAAGTTAAAGAGCATTTATTTATCTTTTATTACTGTTTCTTATGAGACAACTTGTTTGAAGATAGTGTTGCAAAGCATGTTTTTTTTTTGTTTATTAAACCATGTTATATGTAAATGAGTGTCAAGTAAATAGGAATTTGACATGCATGACTCATATTTGGATTTACTTCAGATTTCTGTAAATTTTACTGACAATATTTACCCAGTAGATATTGAAGTGCTCCTCAAATCTCTTTATTTTTTTATGATTTTTCTTTGCATGTGGGTCACGAAATCAAATAATCAGTTGACAAAGTGGGTTTCAAAAAACATAATAGTTGTCATAGTGGGTTGCAAAGTGTACAAGTTAGAGAACCACTGGCATATTATATATAATTGGCATTTTCCAGAGTGTTGTCCAAAATAGCAGAATTAGTACAAATTGTGTTCAATGCGTGGGTGACTTAAAAAACAATATGATGCCACTGTGTGATCTCCTGTGTATTTTTATTTACAAATGTGATTGCTTAAAAGGCAGCATAAGACTTGATGCTTTTATGAAGGTCACCAATATTTTTTAAAAGGCTGCATGTGTCCTCACAGGTTTATAGTGATTCTTTTGGTGCTTCTTGAAATTAACCTGATCAAACTATGTGGAGTATGTTTATCAGTTTGATTATATTTATTCTCTTTATTGTTCTTTGATAACTATACAATTATCTTTGACATGGTTGGAAATATTAATTTTCTTTTATATTTACTACATCTAAATTGTTAGATGAAACCATAAACTGTAATTTTTCTAATGCTGTTATGTTTCGGATATCCAACTTAGTGTGGTGGGAAAGCATGCAGAATACCATCTTAGCTCAGTAAATAATCATGTCCTGTCCCACACATAAAAAACCTTTTTCATAACCGAAACTCATTTTAATACAAAATAATTTTTTTTATCTAGAATTGTTAATCAAGAGTGTACCATTAATAATGGACAAAAAGTATAATGTGTTATACATTTATGTGTTGTATTTTTATACATTGTATTTAAATTATGATCTGAAAATTTACTTATAGACTTATATCAAATGAAACATGTTCTTTTCAATTTTATGTCACAAACTGAACAATATTGTGTATATAAGAATTGATGTTATGGATAATAAAAAAATAAATATACTATTGTACCAGCCAGTACCCAAACAATTTGTTATTACTGATGCAATACTAATACATGTAGTACCTCAGCATTTTTAATGTTTCTGAAAACAAAAATGAATACATATTTTCAAATCAATATGAATTAAAATTTTGTATCTCTTTTTGTTGAATTTAATTTTTTTAAAAATAACCAACGCTTTTTTATAGTGAATATATTTTTAATTATCATCTCATTTTATTCATTTAAATGTATACAAAAATAAAATTCTCTGATTAAATTGTCAAGGCTAATGAATTACTGGTATAAAAACTAAACAATAAGTAAAACAATTTCTTAGAATTTCATACATGTGGGTGGAAATAAATTCTTTGTAAATGATTGTTAACATCATTACACACAAATATGTTATATTATAACATTAGTAATTAAATAAAAAATTCAGTTAACTGCCTGTTAAATAAATTAGTTGTTTTTATTACTATAAGAAGAAACAAATTAAGAAACCTGAATAGTTCTTTGAATTACACAAATATCTGAGTAAAAAAAATGTCTTTGACACATTTATTGCATTTTTTAGTCAATAAATAAAAAATCCATAGCTAATTTTTTTTTAGATTGTATGTTGGATACATATTTTAGTTCACTAATATAAAATAGTCAATTATTTATTTCTGGTTTGTGCAAAGGTAAAATTGAACACTTTAGACGTGATAAAGTAATATAATTATTTACGGATCTGACTATCAGACATAGGAGACTTTTTTAAAGACAAAATTTGATTCTGATTAACAATTTACCATACCCATAAAAGAGAAATTATACATTTTAAATTCAACAACATATATTTTTATAAAATATAGAACAGAGGCTTATCATAAATACTAGTGTATTAATTGAATAATTTTTAGACTAGAAACTGTAACCACTGTGCAAACATCATAAAATTACTTTAACTGACAGGGCATTGGTTTTCCAGTGAGTCCAGCTAACAAATTTCTTGCAGCTAGCACAGCCATTGCCTCTCTTGTGCTGTGAGTAGCACTGCCAATGTGTGGAAGCACAATGCAGTTATCAAGTTTAAGCAATGGACTGTCTGTAGGTAATGGTTCTGGCACTGTAACATCTAACCCTGCTGCCCCAATATCTCCAGACTTCAGTGCTTCATACAAATCATTCTGATTTACTATGCCTCCTCTACTGCTGTTAATGAAGACAGCTGTGTGTTTCATCTTTTTGAAACTTTCTGCATTAAACATATTTTTTGTTTCTGGAGTTAGTGCACAACAGGCTATGACAAAATCTGAAGCATTCAACAATTCATCAAAATTTTTGTAAACAGCACCAACTTCTTTAGCCTCACCCTTTTCTGATCTTCCACTGTATAATATTTGTGAAACACCAAAAGGCTTTAGGCACTTTGCAACTGCTAGTCCTATCCTGCCTAGTCCAACTATCCCAACTGAAGCACCTTCAAGGCCAGGACCACAAAGCCACATTGGTTTCCATGTACCCCATTCACCATTTTCTACAGCTTTTATTCCTTTAAGAGAGAAAAAGAATAATTAATCTCATTTTAATAAATAGTTCATATTTGCCGCTAAGTGAGCCATATATTTTGCAAATGGTCATGAGATTTAAAATATGTCCTAGTGTGAGGTGTTTGTGTACATGGCTTGTTTTGAATATATATATAAACTTCACTATTTAAGTAAACTAAGCATTATTATAGGAAATGAGAATAAAATGCTCAATGAACTAATGGGTATTATTTGATTTAAAATCTTTTTAGTGATCTTATTTAGGTTTGAATTAAAATTATCGCCTTGTTAATAGGTTTGAATTAAAATTATCGCTTTGTTAAACTGCTTTACGGCCATCTTTTCTAAAAAGTATCTAAGCCATTAAGGGAGGTATGGTTATATTGTAATTTTTAGTCCTTGCATCTCAATTTTAAAATTCTGCATTTAATGAATATTAAGCCATAAAAAATAAATATGAATGATACAGTTGAAAATAAACTACTGATATAAAAAATTCAAATGATATGCATATCTAATATTTAAAGGCTGAATATCTAATATAAATGGAAATAAACTGTGAAATGGGTTACCCTCTTTAAGTCTTCGAGATGTGGCCAGAAGTAAAGCAACTGTAAGCTCTGCAGTAGCACTTGTTAGAATTCCCGGTGTATAGCCAAGCAAAATGTTTCTCCTTAAGCACTCTTGAACATCAATATGGTCATATCCTACAGACATGGTAGACACAACTCGTAAACTTGGACCTACAATTACGAGGTTTTATGATAATATATTTTTTTTGTCATTTGTTGTATTAAATAAGAATAAAAATAACTAAGAGTACATAACATTTGTTATATTAGTATCTTAATGACTGAAAATGTAAGCTATAAAGTTTAAAAATATCAAATGTTATTATTGCATAAAGTCAGGTCCAAAAAAAAACACCTTACAAAAATTAGATTTGAAAATGTCACCCAGATGCTATTTACTTTTTTTCACCCCCCCCCCCGTTCAAACGGCTTGCGGTATTTTTACTTAAAACAAATCAAATTAAAGATGAGTGTAAATTTCAAATTTACTGAATACATCCTAATAGTAATACATGTTGCAACATGTCACACTCTAATTTTTCTTTTTCTGAAATATGAAGTGCAAAATATTTGCCTGAATTGAGACTTGACTGTATTATTACTATTATATAGCTTATTGAAAATTATAATCTAGTGATAATCACAACAGAGTCAAAGATTTGTGATTTTAAACTTAAATTCAGGGGCTGTCCATTAATTACATCAACAAAATAGGGGGGAGGGGGGGGGGGGTCAGAAAATTTTTGGCAATTGTTGACCAGGGTCAAGAAAAGTTGACTTCAACAATGTTACTTTTTTTTATTTAATATAATTACTTAATAAATAGGAAAATTAAGCAGCGTTTGTAGTCCTGTGTTACCCTACTAACATTGAGTATTTTAATTAAACTAACTATATTCCTGCTAATTTTGCCACATAAACATTTTGGAAGCCACCTTTGGGGGGGGGGGGTAATCAAATGTTGATGTAATTTTATGGGGGGGGGGGTCTCTGAAAGTTTGACAAGGGGGGGGGAGTTAAAAATCGCCAAAAAATTTGTTGACATAAATAATGGACAGCCCCTCAGATGATATAGATTATACTAGTGATACTGATAGTCATTTTTACAGTAAGCCAACCTTTTTTTATAGTCTTCTAGTCGATTACTTGATATAAACAAGATATTAATTCCTACCTGCTTCATCCAATAATTCAGAATCTATTTTGTCAGTCAAAAGACAAAGGATGCCTTCTATTCCCTTAACAGCATCTAAGTAATTTTTACGTGGTGGTGGATCATCAAAATTCCAGCTCAATAATTCACATTCTGTTGCTAGTAAATTATATCCTTTTTCTGGAATTCTGCGACTGATAAATACTCTTGGTTTGGCTTTAGATGAAGCTAAATGAGCACTCATTTTAATATATTATATATCTGTGAGAATAGTTGGACAATAATATGGAGATACTGCATACCCAGTTAATGAGTTATGAACAGGGAGATTGTATACTATAATATACTATATAGTTTTTGACTAACTTAGGCGACTGAGGAGGAAAATCCTGCAAATATACATACTACTTTTAAAATAAGGATTATAGCATAAAGCCGGTGTGGTCTTCAATAGTGTTAAAATTGGAAACTTTTTATTTGTTGTTATTTACATTTGCAATGTCCCATTTGTTTACTTAAAGACTTAAAGTTATCCGCACTGTTGTAAGAAAAATAAAAATAAAAGGGAGATAACTCAAATGTAAATAAATGGGAAATCTCTCGAAATAAAAATAAACAGACCAGTATGGCTATTTATAGATGTCACATGACTGTTTAAAGCTTTACAAAGATTTAATCTCCTCAGAACCTTCGGACCATTGATATGCTTATTTTTAATAGTAATAATAATTAATATGAACTATTGAAGGTAAAAGATGATTTTCAATATATATTTGATTTATTAAAAGTACCTTAACATATATTAATCAACGAAGTCGAAGCTGACACTAGTAACAATAACACAAAACTCAACCTGTTAGTTTTAAGTAAGTTAGTAGTTCAAAGGTGAATTGCATCTAATTTATTATTTATTTGTCTTATGGATTCTCAGTTGAGTCTCAGCGCAACTTAGGCCTACATATTGTTTACCCCCCCCCCCCCTTTAGTTTATTGCTTTTGGAAAATGTAAGTTTTTAGAGACTTAAAGTTGGTAATATCATGTATAACAATTAACAATACGGACAGGCTATGCTTACGTCAAGACGTAATTCGTATTTTTTTTTTCTTTTGTCAATAGATAATTCTTCACCCTCTCCCCACTCCCTTCCCCACCCCCTCCCCCTCCCCCTCCCCCTTCTCTTTTTCCTTGTTGGGGGGGGGAGAAAAAATAGCATATTAGCTTTTTTTTTCCCTTTTTCCACAAAAAATAAAATAAAAGGCGTGTAGGGGAGGGGACTCATAATTAACTATTTATTTAAAGCCCAAGGTTTTCTTTAAGTATGTTAAGTCATATTTGTTAAAAAAACCTTTTTGTTGATGAATGTTTTTTTTTATTCTTGGAAATTAGAGTTGCTAGAAAAAAATGGCACCCTCATCTCAAACTGGAGCTGGATATTTGTATCAGTACACAAACTGCAGAATTTTAAGAAATGGAAAGATCATCCGTGAAGATTTATGGGTTAGAAATGGAAAAATAATGAATCCAGAAGTACTTTTTTATGAGGAAAAAGTTAGTGCTGACCAAAAAATAGACTGCAATAATTTAATAATTTCTCCAGGACTTATAGATGTTCAAATAAATGGTAAGAGTTTTAAGTCATGAATATCTCAATATCTTTAGCATCAGAAGTCTACAAGAATTTAATGAATTTATTTAAAAATATTAACACAGTCTATTGTCAACATTAATACACACATGTTTAAATTTTCTATTTTCTAATTAACAAAAACATTTAAACAATAGTGGAGCTAAAATAAAAAAAAATTATATGCATTACACCATGTCAGAGATAGAATAATTTTCACTTTGGATATCCTTCATACAGGTGGTTTTGGCTTTGATTTTTCCACTGACAATAATATTGAAGAATCTATTCAGAAAGTCGCTCATGGTATTCTTGCTCATGGTGTTACATCATTTTGTCCTACCATTATCACCTCCCCTCCAAGTTTTTACCACAAGGTCAGTGTTTTAAATGTTTTATTGAATAAAAATTATTAGGTTTGTCAATTACGTCCATGTTCTCTTATGTTATTAGTATGTGTCCCAGTGGCTGAGAAATTATGAGCCCTATCATCACGTGTAGGCTGGACTCAAATCTCACTGCTGACTACTTTTGGTCTCTGTGGTGCCTTTTTGGCCATTGCAATAGAGATGTAGTAAAGGCAGCACATTATTTTTTGTTTTATATTTTTTTTTTAATCAGAATTTTTATAGGTATTTTTTCCCATCTTAGATGACCTATTTATACTTTATGAAATGATACTCTAGTTTTAATAGTTGTTTTTTTTCTATCTATGGTGGCATTTTTTTTTAAAGCAAAACATGATCTTTACCTGTGCCTTGAGTTTGAAAATAATACTTTGCACATTTACAAGCATCTTAAAAAAGTTTAAAAAAAAAAAGCCAAAAAAAAAAGAGATCAAGCTGTGTACGGTCATTTTTTTTTAGGTTCTTCCTCATATCAAGAAATGTGAAGGCAGTGAAAAAGGAGCTGGTGTACTGGGTATGTAAAGAAAAAATTATAATTTTATATTTAAGCTAAAGAGACTAAATGAAATGTGAATAAATTAATTTTTGCATGGTAACAATGTCAAATAACGTACCAAAAATGTGCATAAAATTTATATGAAAAAAAAATGTCAGCTAGGTATTATAAATATATGTTATATTTTCAAAACTAAGAAATAAATATAGGGATCCCCTGTACGAAAGATGTCCATATTAATGACTCTCATTCTTGACTGTTAGTTCTCTGACAAAATGCTGTTATCAGTATATGTGTCACTCCAGATTTACGACTCTCCCCTTTTAAAGACAAGCTTTCCATGTGATTTTCAAGATCATAAATTGGGAGGACCACTGTATTCTTGAAGATATAAACTTTCTAAGTGTGCACACTTTCAGTTAAATAAAAAAAAAAACATTTGTGTGATTTATTACAAATTTTTATTTTTTTTTTAAAATAGAATCATGCTAGTTCAATGTCTCTTGCTGTTTTTTCTGAGCCGAAAATTATTTGTTTTGCGAAAAATATTTTATTTGAACAATATTTCTTCTAAAATTTGTTACCAGGTGTTCACTTAGAGGGGCCATTTATAAGTCCAGAGAGGATGGGAGCTCACCCAAAGCAACTTGTACGGGACTACAATAATGGTTTTTTCGATGTCTTAGATACCTATGGAGATCTTACCAATGTCGCTTTAGTGACTCTAGCACCAGAGAAAAAAAATTCATTGCAAGTTATTGAAGAGCTTTGCAAGAGGAACGTAATAGTTTCTGTTGGTAAGTTGTTACTGCATCATTGAGATCAGTATTGGCAATGGCCTCTTAGCAGTTTTTAAGTACTTGATTATACTCAGAAATTACAATTCATTGTATAAATAAGGACTTTCATTTAAAATTACCTTTGTCATTCCTCTAACACTTTGCTTAAATAACTTAAGTTTCTCATAATAATGATTCTAGAAATGTTTTCCTTTTTTAAACTGTCATTTCATATTTAAAACTGCTTGTTTAGTTGGGAACAAGAGCTGTAGTATTTTTTTTAATTAACAAGTGGAGGCTAAGGAAATTTTAGCTTTGATAAAGTCAAAACATGCATATAAGATACGGTGGTAAAGTGATCAGCATCTCTTACTACCAGAATTGTCCTTTCTGAAGGCTATGTTGTTCTAAGAACTGGTCATTTAGACAAGTTTTTTTCAAATTTAAATTGGTTGAAATGGTTCTCCAGCTCTCCAAAACTCACCATTCTATTTTAAACAAGCACGTCAAACATACTGTCCTTGTCAACCACACCAGGAGGTCGACACAAATGTATACATAAAATTGGCTTAAATCTTTTTTATTTAATAGCCTGTTATTTTTTGTAAGCATATGAATGTATATTAAATTTATATATTCCACACCAAATTTAAACTTTTTGCTTCTAATCACTGCTGTGGGGCAGGGTGAAGCTATATGCAAAATTGGCGTCAATAAGTAAACTCATTTTCTATAACTATAACAAAAATCATCATTTTTTTAATGGCAAAAGCATGAATGAGGGGAGGAAACCAGTAGCTTAGGATGAGACATCTTTTGATACTGCATCTGACTAACTGCCCCTGTAGCATCAGAAAATTATTCTTTTGTCAGTCCTAACCCATTACCCTTGAGTATTATTGCTGGAATAATCCACACATGGGTTTTTACTAAGAAATATTATCTCTGCCACAGCAGGCTATACAGATTCAACACATAACTAAACTCCCTTTCCTCTGTATTGCTACCTAGAACCAGCCCAAAGTATGGAAAAACTGTAGAAAGGTTTATTGATAATACGAGGCACTAATGCTTAAAGGTGTTTTTTTTTTTGCATTTATTTTTTCTAAATAATATGACTGTCTAAAATGGTACTAAAAAATGCATAAATGTGTTAACTAAGCAGAGTCACACTTTTCTTCTAAGTTCTGCATGTTCCCTGAATCCCTCAATTGAAATCATTTGCTATGGGTTTTATTTCCTTCATTCTTGTTTGTAGAATAAAAACACAAAAAAAGGTTAACATTATTTAACATGATTTCTTTAAAGTATACAGAATAAAACATGCATTTTATTTGCAGTAATGATGATTCATGTTGTCATATGTATTGAACTGTATATGAATAACAGGTCATTCCAGTGCTAATCTTATTGAGGGTGAGGAAGCTGTTAGATCTGGAGCAAAGTTTATCACTCATCTGTTTAATGCAATGTTGCCTGTAAGTTTTGTTCTTGCTTTTAAATTTTCTGCTACCACAAAAATGCCACATTAAAAAAAACTGCATACATTTATAATATATATTGTAAATATAGGGATAGGTTCCAAAATTTTTAAAATTACGTAGCTTAAAATTAAAATAACACATAATGCGCACACAAAAAAGTTTACAGACAATGAAAGAAATTTTTTTTAAAATAAGATACTTCCAAATTCTGCCAGATTCATATACAACATTAATCTTTATTTTCATTTAATGGTAGCATTTTCCTGTATTAAAAAGCCATTTACATGAATTTTTTTTAGTTAGATTCTTAATCCAACTCGCTAATACCTTCTCTCTTCTCATTTCTTGATATGATACCCATTTGGCAATTAATGTTGTACCATAAATAACAGATTTTATAATTGTGACTTTATTTTTCTTAATAGCTCTAATAGTGTATTTGCCTAAATTAAAATGTTTTCTTATGGAAGTCAATCTTTTACCATTTTCTAATTGATATAAAATTGCAATGTTCATTGCTTCTATGCTTTTTTCTTCATTGAGGCAAATGAAGTCTTAAAAAAAGTTGAGAAAAAATCATTGCACCATTTTATCCCTAATAGAAGTGTTAATAGTAGGCCCATCTAATTTACCAATGTCTAATTAAAAAACAAAAATTAATGACATCCACATTTTAAAAAAGGTTACAATCTCATAACCAATTATTATTGTTTATTATTGTAACTTAATTTAATCAAATACAAAAATGTACACATTACATTCATCTCTTCTACATGATTCAATTGCAGAACTACTGCAGTTGAATTTATTTATGTGACTTGAAATGATTAAATAAAGACTAATGATTCGTTATGATTCTTGGGAAATCCCCAAGTTGGAACAATTACTCTTGTAATATTAAAATCTGGTGATATATTATCTATTTTTCATTTGTTTATGATAAAAATACTACTAATAGTACCATATTTTATCTTATTTTTAGTGAAAAGATTTTCTCAATAACTAAAAAAAAGGAGCGCAATTTTTGTTGATAGTCTGTTAGAAAAAAAAGCTAATCTGTACATGCTTATCCATAATCAAAAAATACACTACTTCAAATCTGCATAAAAAAAATTTGCATAAAAACAACTTTATAGTACTCAGTTAATTTAGTAAATTCAAACTCTTCCCTTTTTCTCCTCAACTTTTAAAAGAAAAAGATGTGACATGTATTGTAAATCTTAGCTCTTATAATAAAATTTTAAATCCAAAGCCAATAGATGTGCTACATTTTAATTACCTTGTCAGATGTCTGTGTCTATTTACTATTGATTTTGGCATTTTTAAGCCCATTCAATATTTTAGATCAGTATTGAAGATCAGTATTGATAACATAGCTTAACAGTTTACAATGATTTAATGTTTTAAAAGCTAAATTTTTTTAATTCAGTTTGTTCGTCCACCTCATGAATAAACATTATTCTTTGTCAGTAATTATTATTTCTTTCTAAAAGTATTGTTAATATTATATATTAAATTCTTTTAGTGTTATGATCCTGATAACAAAACTATTGGAAAGATATCTATTAATGGTAATTTATAAAGTGTATTAATTACACATCCCATACTGTTATTTTGCTACATTGATGCTACATTTTGATCTTAATTTTTTTTCTTGACGTTTTTTTTTTAAAACTATTTATTGTACTGTTTTTGTCTTCAGTTTCATCATCGTGATCCTCATCTTGTTGGTTTATTGGCCAGTGAAAAACTTCCACAAAATCGTCAAGTATTTTATGGTATCATAGCTGATGGTATTCACACTCATCCCGCAGCACTACGTATTGCTCACAGGGTTCATCCAAAGGGTATGTTAAAATAGAAAATGTACTTCCCTTGTTTTAGATAATCTTTTTTTTAAGTCATATATTAAAGACTATTCTGCATATGATTAAACTGAATGCACTAATATTCATAGAACTAGAACTACCATTCAGGAAACAGCAGCATCTAGCAGAGAAAATCCGTTGATGAAAAATAATTGTATATTTCATATGAAATATTCCTTATTCCTAACATTAAAAAAAAATTCCATTAAGATATTGGATGTCAAACACATTGTATGCATAAGACAATGATTTTTATTAAGTGACTGATTTAGTTGTCTAGCGCAGTCCTAAAGTAAACAAACATATGGACTTGGGGAATTGTAAGTTTGACTATTTATTTCACATGATATGGGATAGAATGGATTTTTTTTTGTGCAAACATTTACCTTTCTGAAAAATAAAACTTACCCACTCTTTGATCATAGGTACCGTTCTCATCACTGATGCCATTCAGGCCATGGGATTGCCTGATGGGCATTATCCTTTTGGTGAACAGACCATTGTTGTTGAAGGCAAATATTCTTACATTAAAGATACTAAAACACTAGCTGGAAGGTAAAATCTCATCTATACTAATGTTAATTTTTTTTATCAAATTAGATGTGTAAAGTCCCTGTAAGGATGAGATGAAATCCCTTAGATCCTATAAACCACTAATGGGACGGTTTTATGGTGCCCTTCTTTCATCCCCACCATAGCCGATAGTGCAATGGCCATGGAGGCACCACGGGAGATATATCGGGAACTTGAGCCAAGACCTGAAAAATTTCCTTGGTCCTCCTCACCGGAGATCGAACCAGGTACCTTCAGGTCGACAGCCGAGCGCGTTACCGCACGACCATCCGTCCCCTTATCAAATTAGATAGCTTCAGCCTTTATTAACCATTTTATTTTTCAATATTGTTTCTTGTATCTTTTTACACTAGTCAATTTTAAAGAGGTTATATGTTTTATATAGCATTTAAATCATTAACTCTAAATCAACCCTTTTTTGTTTCAGTATGGCTACTCTTGATACATGTGTTAGGCTGTTTGCTAAACAGACAGGTTTGTTATATAAACCATTTTAGGTAGAATTTTAAAAACTGATATTTTTCCCAGTTCTGCCTTTTCATTCTAATCATTTATTAAGAGCAAGGCAAACTTTTGTTGGATGACACATTGTATGAGTATATAACGGTGTCTTCTGCTTTTATTTTAGCGTTTTTTTATTGTTAAAAAAACTAAAGTAAAGTTTCTTTCTTGATTTTTGGTGTAAAAGGGATTAAAATAACAGTTTTTCACAGCACAAAAGTGTGCTGTAATTCCAAATTTCTTTTAATACCTAATAATTAATAAATAAATAGCTCATTGTAAAGCATTAACTACTCAGTGTTGTAAATGTCACATATTTCATGAAATATTCATTACATTCTAACCTGCATTTACATTTTAAAATGTTATTCAAGAAAAGTAAAAGTCAATTAGAATACTTGTGCATCATTAACTTTAGGATGTGGTCCTGAGTTGGCATTAGAGGCTGCATCTTTACATCCAGCTCAGCTGATGGGAATAGTAGACAAAAAAGGAACTCTGAACTTTGACTCTGATGCAGACTTCATTTTACTAGATGAGGATTTAAATGTCAAAGCCACCTACATTTCTGGAAAATGTGTTTACAGCACATTATAAACTCTTCTTGGTAAAAACAAATATTCCTTTAGTTACTGGTATATAAAATAAGAAATTGTGTTTGTTTGTAAATTATATTAATTAGCAAATTGACTGAAGAACTACATTTTTTTTTTAATATTTAAACATTTTTCAAGAATTTCTTTAAAAAAAAAAAAAGAATTTCATATACAATTTTTATTGTTTATGTGTCGGTTAATAAAATTTTATTTTAATTGGTTATTAAATAATCAATTTATCAGTACAATATGTTAGAGATTAATAATTGAATTGATAAAAATATTACCCCCATGCTCAAATTTTATGACATTTAAAAAATAGAATTTTAGATCACTAAAAAAAAAAACCATATACATGTAACTGTGCAAGGCTAAAATCTCAGTAAATGCAACTCAAGCTCAAACTGTGATTTTATTGTCTTATGTGAATTGTTTTTCATTCCAACCTTTGAGGTAAATTGATGACTGTCCTTGACTTCACATGAAATAGCTTGTTTTATGTATTAGTCTTGAATACTTTCTTGTAAATTAACCATTATTTCTTGGATTAGCTAATTTACTTTTTTCTGAGTTTGAGTTCTTTGCAATACTGTCATGGAGATTTCACTGCCACTAAGCATATTAAATTTTGTATAATAATTAATTTCATTCTTTACATCTCCTGTAGTTCCACCAATGTTTAAATTCACCAGTCTTTATTATTTTCCTCTTTTATATGAAATAGTAATTTAATTATGAAAATTACTTTGACATGAACTGTTTTAAATGTTTTTATTTCATTTTTTTATTTTTATATTTTAAGATTTTTTAAAAACTTATTACTGTATATGGAATTTTTTTTTTACTATATCAGCATAGTGAAATTTATTTGCACTTTAAAAGTCTTGTACATTATTTTGCAAAGTTCATGATTTTTTTTCTTTCTTTTTATATTATAGTCAGTGTAATAACTTTTTAGAGCGATTGTTATACTTTATAATTTAACTAGGTAGTCCAAACTAAGATAAATACAAGCAATTAAGCCTGTTCCATTCTGGACACAGGACGTGTTAGCGCATTTTCATGTTATGTATCAGTACATTTGTTATCTTTCAGTAAATATTTGTAAATTTTGGAAATGTTTATAAATTCAATTGTGTAATGCATATATCTGAAAAAAGATATTAAAAGGACAAGTAAGTCATGTTAAATAACTGTTACAAAAATAAATAATGATTACGCCCCTTTGATTAGCTTTTATTATTTATATTTAAAATATAAGCAAAACGGTACATAACAAACTCTTATATTTTGGCCCTGAGAGGTCAGATCGCGAAATGGAAAAAAAGTCATTTCTTGGCAGGCCAAGACCTACAAAATGATATATACATCATGGGTCTAGGACTTATGGTTGCTGAGATATAGGGCGGTCCATTATTAATATAGCTTATATAGTAAAAAACGGTACTTTATAAGGCCCCTTTTACGACTCTGAGAGGTCAGATCGCGAAATGGAAAAAAGCTATTTCTTGGCAGGCCAAGACCTACAAAATGATATATACATCATGGGTCTAGGACTTACGGTTGTTGAGATCTAGGGTGATGACAGACAGACTGACAAAACGGGGACAATAGAGCATTTTTTTTCGAAAATGCTCTAAAAACTGTTTCACTCAAAATCTCCAAAATGCTACATTCACTTAGCCTTTGCGATTTTTGAAAGATGTACTTGAATATACCCTTTTAAACTTTATTCAAAGTACTTATATAATATTGTAAATTTATTTTAGTGATAGGAAACAAATTTATGAAAAACAAAATTCAAATAAGTCACCAAGTTTATTTACACTTTAAATACTTGGTATTTCAGTGAAAAATATTCTTACTTTTAAGCCCCTCATTGGCTGTCCTCAAAACTAATTGGGTTAAAATTAGTGTACATTATGTAGAATCAATTAAATTTAATTTGAGATTTATATGATCAAATATTTGGATTAAAAGCTCACCTTTAAATAGTTCGTCCAACTATGATAACAGAATTAAAATATATCCACAGGAAAAAGTTCCTAATTTTATTTTTAACATAAGCTAATATACTTATTATCAGTGTCCACATTCTTAGGAGGACAGGTTCTTTTGAATAAAATATAAATATTGAGTATAATAAATATGATCTACCATATAGTCAGTAAAATACTGTACCTACTTAGGCTATTTTCTGGTTACTTATTAGTGTCGTCTGCTTGGGGTTTTAATAGGAGCTGCATGTGTTCCTATTTTTCATTTAGAATAGTCAAAAGAGCACCATTTAGTGAAATCAAAAACACTTAAAGAAAGCTGTACTAAATTTAAGGAAGGGCCATGTTGCTCTTCTCTGGCCATTGCTTTAGACTATTATGGTACAGTATCATCTTTTTTTTATATAATGTTTTATGTTAGTATAACTGTGATGGTTAACCCAAGTTTAGTCTTTCCCTTGTAGAATGCATTATTTTATGATGACACAAAGGTTTATTTTTTACACAAATTTATATTTAAAACATTATTTTTTGCTATTAAGTAACAATGGGTGATGGTCTATGTGTTTACATTTATTCAGAAGTTTTTTGCGATAATAATCTCAATTTTATTTATAGAACTGGCCATAAAAGTTGTATTACCTCAATGTTTCTAACGTCAGTTACTTATTTATAAATGTAACAATTTATTTTAATTTTAACATTGTATATTTTTTGCATATTTATTAATACTGTACATGTACAATGGCAAATTTAAATATGGACCAAATTTATCTTTTATGTTACATATTTTGTATGAACACCAAATAAAAAAATTAGTTTGAATTCAAGAATTTTTTATTTTAATTTAACTGTCAGATTTGTGACTAAAATTTTAAAGACAAATTTTCACAATCTTTTATTTCCTTTTAAGCTGTACAGAAAAATTATTCAATTTATTGATCAGCCAATAAATTTGAAAAGATTTACAGCTGTGCCATAGAACGTTCAGAATAATTTGAACACAAACATGGGTAATGAACTACTAATAAATATCAGAATATGAATTAAAATAATTATTTAATGTAAAACACAAGCCATTAAAACTACACATGAGAATTTGAACAGATCTTGTTTTACCATGTAGAAATAATGAAAAAAACACAACCTCTTGAGAACTGAACTTATGTTTATGATTCAAAGTTCCCTTAGCCTAAAAAAGCTATTGGGGAAGGTGAAGTGTAGAATGCCTTAAGTCAGGGGAAGCTGGGTGAACGGCGCTCTACACCACTCTGCCACCTGTCCCTCTTTATAACTCAAACTCCATTCTAAAGGTCATGGAGAACCATTTACTTATGATTTTTTTAAAGTAAAATTCTTATAAGCATTAAAATAAATTCGTGAGTTGTTTCTGTACTTTTTGATATAAAAGATTTTCAAATTAATGGATTTATTTCAGTTATTTTATCAAATATAATATCAAAATAAAGAAAAAAAATCATAGATATTGAGATTGACATACAACTTTAAAATTTTAATAAAAAATTTCTTTTTCATACACAAACTGTACACATTTTAAAAAACAACAACCAAATAACGGGAAAAATAACACCAATAAATGTATCAATCAATGACTTTGGTACAGCTTTGGAAGACACAGGTTATATCTCAAGCATAAACCTTCACAATGCCCCACATTATGCTTAATGCCAACTTTAAATGCTTTTCTTGCTTAAGAGCTTGTCAGAAAAATATTAATTTTTGTGCCGTTATCTTTCATTTAATGATCAAAAGCTTATTGCAAAAAAAAAAACAACAACCAAAAATGCATATTACTTCAAATCAATACATTTGAGAACATAAAATAACAAATGGATAAACATTCAGAAAATAATTTTTTTCTTCATTATCTTAACAATTTACCATGTAAACATTACACTTGTGCATTTTGTTTTTCCACTTATGAGTCATATATATATGTATATTTATACAGGGTACAAAGCAAAAAAATAATTTGCACCTAAAAATACTGTAGAACAACATTTATTTATAAATCTGAGCTGATTGCTGCCTTATGCTTGTGTTGCAGACTGAATAATCTACCAAAAGTCAAACTACCATTCCAGTTTTTTCACTGGGTATTCTCCACTCAAACAGGCTGTGCAGTGACCAGTCTCTTGACCTTCTCTCAGGCCCTCTGTGACAGCTTTCTTGAGTCCCTCCAAGGACAAATATTTCACAGAATCAGCTCCTAGTCAAGAAAACAAACCATCCATTAAAAAAAATCTTTTTTGTATATTTTAGTAAAAAAATCGATTCACAGTTTAATCAATCAGTTTAACTATGGCTGAATTTATTTCTTGAGAGGAAAGCACTTACCAAACTCTTTTGCTATTTGGTCCAAGGGAACAACATTTGCAATAAGTTCTTCTTTAGTAGGAATATTGATGCCCATGTAGCAAGGATATTTTATTGGTGGGGATGCTACTCTGACATGCACCTAAAAAAAAAAAGAAAATGAATTAAAACTGAAGAAAAAAAAAATAACGCTACTTCATAAAGCATTATGAAGCCCTAGTATGGCAATGGTTTTTTTTTTATACTTATACTTCTTCAGCCTGTTAAATTGAAACCGTATCATTTTTTTAATAGTAAAATCTACACAGGCTTTTTAAAATTCATTTTTAAGTCATATTAAAAAATCTTATAGTTTTTATAAAAAAAGTAATATGATTTTTTTTAATAGCAATTTTTAATCTAAACAACGTAATAATAACAAGACTTTACTTCTTTAGCGCCTGCTTTTTTCAGAAGTGCTACCAAAGCTCCCATGGTAGTTCCTCGGACTATAGAGTCATCGATTAAAACAAGTCTCATCCCATGAAAGTTATCAACAAGGGGCCCAAATTTTTTAGCTACTCCAAGCTTTCGAAGACGGGTAGAGGGCTGAATAAATGTACGTCCAACATATCTGTTTTTGCAAAGCACCTCTCTGTAAGGGATATCAAGCTAAAAAAAAAAATAAGATTAACAAGCATTAACAAATGAATAAAATAGAAATACACACCAATTCAGCATACATTTCTTTTTCAAACATTTATTTTAAAGAGTTTTGGGGAATTAAGACTATGGATACCCTGTAGAATAAAAAAAAATGTACAGGTAATGTAATACAGTCTCTACTACAGGAATCAATGGCCATTTTTGGCAAAAAATAAGGTTTACTTGTTCAGTCTCAATAAAAGGAAAAAAACAAGTTAATTATTTTTATGAAAGTAGTTACTTATTTTGAAAATTGTAGGAATCAACCAAAAGTTGTCAATTTAAATGGCTAGATATCACAGAGGTCTAAAAGTTAATGAATAAAGAATAGAAGGCTTACAACTGAAGCATATTCCATAGCTGCTGGTGTAGCTGATTCTGGAACTGTACTGACCAAGTCTACATCGGCAGGCCATTCAAGTGCCAACTGTCTACCACAACGTCGCCGTACAGATGCAACCATTTGTCCTATATTTGAAAGTAAAAAAAATACAGTAAATATGTAAAAATGTATTGATCCATTACCCCCATCCACAATAGCCCCCACATTGAGAAACACTGAAATAAACATAGTGCTATTTCAAACAGTGTTAAACTATACAGAATATGTATAAATAAATATTTAATTATTTTCTATTTACTGACTTGGTAATATATATGTTGGTGTGCATCAAAAAGCCAGAATTTCCAGTGTTAAATATAGTAGTACAATTATAATATTTTACGAGGGGGGGAAGGGATATTCCATATAGCGGAGATCAACCATTTTGTCTTCAAATCTACATGATACAATACTTGTAATAATTAGATTGATTTTTCTATTGACTGACTTTGTATCAATGCCTTTTGATTGATTCCATCAACCTAATTAAATGCATTTGTAAGCAAAAATAAAATGGTTTAAATGATCAGGTTGGGGTCACATGGCTAGTATGTATATATATATATATATATAAATAAATAAATATATATATATATATATACACATTAAAAGAAGACTAGCTCAGGTAATCAATATCAACCAATGACAAGAATGTTACCTTCAAATCTTGTATCAGGTCTGGCAAAATAAACATACTCAAAAATGCAAAAAGCAGGTGGCTGGGCTTCAGGTCTTGGAACAATGCAACGAGAAATGACTCCATTTTTGGTGACCTCAACAATCTCACCTAAAGTCAAATAGTTTATACAGCATGTATAAGAAATACAACAAAATACTTGCAATAAAATTGTTTTCAAATTTGAATCAATTATTTATTATTATTCTTACACTCTTGATAAAACAAGCATCAAATTTATAAATGTGATGAAAAAAATAACACACTGCAATATTCTTTATATAAAGAGTAAGTAAAGTTCCCTTAGCATAATAGGCAATTGGGGCAGATGAAGTGGAGAATCCATCTGTTTCTGTAACCAATGCGTATGAAGGGATTGTGTGTTTAGCAAAACGCCCAGTCCCCATTACTTCCCTAACTAAGGTCAGGAACCCATTTAAAGCTGGGAGGACTTTACACCATATTTCATCTGGAAAAAAATTCCCATAGTTTTCACAGAAGATCAAACCTGGAATTTTTAGGTCAATAGTCAAGCGACCAACAGAGCTCAGCCATCCGCCCACCCCTATAGTCTTTATACAACTTGGATTATTTTTAATGTTAACAAACAAAGTTCTGTCCAACAGAAAAAAAACCCATCTTTTGTATGTTTATAAAAAGTATGTTAACACTTTCAAATTCTTTATTTATTCCATATTTTCTAAGTCATTAACTATTTATGATACCTGGTAAGACATCCCTAACATATTCAGCACCCATGGCATTAAATGTACAAGATTCAGAGGCAACTATCCATGCTTCACTTTCATCTGGCAAAGCTACTCTGTTACCTGCACCAGAAAATAAAAATGTAAGTATTAAACTGTTTGGTAATTTCTAAATATAGATGTAGCAGTGATGAGATGTGTAAATGATTTTTTAATATCAAATAGCTACCAAAAATTCAGTTAATTTGAAACCATTTCTCCTATTTGTGAGGAGTTATACATTACTGAATTTTAGCCAAATCTATGTTTTTTTTTGTATAAAAATGTAAGTTAAGTATTTGGCATATTTTACAGTCATTTTTTTTTATAGTACAGTAACAAAATAATCAGCATTATTCAGTAACATTGCTGAGCATATAATGACAAATTTATATGAGCATGTCATAAGTCTTGAAAATTCTTGCATAAGCAATAAAATGTTGCACCAAAACCTGTGACGCTAGTAAGATATTCAGGCGAGCAGGAAATATGGCGGAAATTTTTTATTTAAAATACTATTTATCCAGGATGATAAACCAAATAGAAAAGTAACAGCATAGCTTTAATATGATGATGACAAACAAAATACTGACAAAGTGTACAATGATAAAAATTGGAACACTTTTTTTTTTTAGTATTATTAGGTACTCAACATGTTTCTATCTCTATTTAAAGCACTTTAAAATATCTAAATAAACCTGCGAAAATGGAATAATAGTTAACAATATGATCTTTTAGAACAGAGTATTTTCTCATCTGTAAAGTGTATTTCTTTTGAGCAGTATCACATACATTTTCATTTCAGCTTTCAGAAAGGGAGTTTTTTTTTTAAGTATGGCAACCTCTGATTTGACAAATTAAAGTCAAACCAATTAACAGATAACCATGTGTGCTTTAATGAGCCTGTGAAGATGTTTATGGTAGAAACAATTGACACTTTGAATAGATTATATCAAATTAGCTATTACTCTTAATTACTGTACAAAAATTTCTTAGCAAGGTATGGTCCAAAAACCTATTTATCTTAATTGCATCCCAACTATTATTATGGTTAGACCGTCTACAAATGTATGACATTATTGAGTATGTCTTCCGCAGGAGATTTACTTTTTATTCTACAGCTTAGAATTAAAGCCTTGGGTTGCAGTTAAAAGAGTCAAAACCACATGGCGACTGACTCATCAAACCAAAAATCACTCAGAGATTGCTAATAATTAACTAATTTGAAGAATTTATATTTAATTGTTATGTTTTTATACATTTAAAAAAAGGGATGTACATTTTTCTGTTGGTTTTTTATTTCAAACATCTTTACAAAAAAAAAAAAAGATATTTACATTGAGGACCAAACTGAAAGTTATTCTTAAAAAAAAAAATTCCAGGACAATTACAGATTGCTAGAAAACTATTTTTATAGCTAATTATATATGGAAAGGACAAATAACGTATACGGATTTAGTATCGTTAGTATTCTATTTTAATATAGCCTAGAGTCACACAAGACAAAACATCAACATCACAAATATATGTACATGTAGTTAGAAAATCTTATATCATATTACATAGTCAGACTTTTAAAGATTATTAAAACAAGCATTAATCATTGCAAAAGGCTATTTTAAGTCTAAATGGCATAAAACCCACCAAGATGAATTTTACTGTAAATTTTTATAACTCTTTTAAACAAATTGATATTTCTGATTTTTATCAAATATAGTCTAAAATGCACAATAAAATTAAAAAAAAATTTTTTTTTATTTATGCATGTCACATATACATAAATTAATTTAACTATGTATCAGCTGGTGAAAAGGGCAAAAAAAATTACAGAAATGTTCAGATTTTTGTTAATTATCACACAGAGGGAAAAATTTTTATTAAAAAAAAAAAAATAACATGAGAAACCTACCTGAAGGTTTTCTGAATACTGTACACAACAAATAAAAGATTGAATTTATAATAAACAACATTTATACTATTTAGTGCTCATAGCATTAATATCTTTACAGCATACAAGGTGAGAATTTAACATTAATAGATCTTTCACAAACAGGTTTGAGAACAGAGAGAGAAAGGATTATAATAAGTGTCTTTTTAACACAAAATGACAAAAACAAAAGAAAAAATAACCATAGATAACATGAGGTATAAACATCTTGTTAGCTACTGACTATTAAAACTGTAAAACCTGATGATCAAAGCCAAAAAAAAAAAAAAACAGAGAAGGTTAATTAGGCAGAGTAATTATAATCCTTTTTGTATACAACAATAATGAAAGAGCATTGTTTTTATATACATTATATTTTTCAAATGTCATGGAAAATAATATACTTTAAAAAAAAAAGAAGTTACCTGTAATAGTATCTGAGGGTAACAGCTTGCCAATGCAGAGTGGTCGATTTCCGTATGAATCCCTGACTGCCCAGATCCTATCTTTGTGCATAATCAAAAGAGAATATGAAGCTACTGTTTCCTGCATCATATTTTTAATTCTGCAAAAATAATTTTAACAGAATTGTCACTATCGATAAGAAGGATTTATAGGTAATTGAGATCAAATCCCTCAGAGTGCTGATACAAATTTCATACATGGAGCATTAAACCAACGCCTTTGTCAAGGAATGAATTAATAATCTAGTGGGCCTTCAGGAACCACTCCTGTTCAAGGTGAAAAAACAAAAGGTGAAATAATCCAGCTATGTCTCATGCCACAATACAAGCAGGGCGGCTGTCCAAGAAAAAAGTACTCGCTAGGAAACATAAAGAATGGACAGGACAAAATGTAGTGACCCTGCTGATGACCACACCATAAAGATAGCAATGACGAGAGCAATCCACTGCAGTGTCCATGAAGTCCTCTAAATCTAAATGACAAAGCTTGTTAAGGGGTGGACAGTATAGAGTTAATTTAATTATAAAATCACTGTATATAATCTCACCTGCCGACCCAGTTGGCTCCATTAGGCTCACCACAATCAGGCGTGTGTGTTAGTAGTTGAGTGATTAGCTCACTGTCTGAACTAGTAGATAAGCCAACACCATGGCGAAGTAACTGAAGGCATAAAGAAATATACATGATACTAAACACATTGTTTCTTCAAACAGTTAACTAATAAACTCATAAAATTAGATAAAGGATAAAACATGAACATATTTTCTCAATTTTCAAACCAATATAAAGAAAAGCTATATTTTTATTAGTTAAAAGAAATAATCATTCGAATAAGAATCACCTTCTGTTTCAAGTGCATGGCATTCACAAGTTCACCATTGTGTGCAACAGCTATTAAGCCATGTAAACTTTCAACCACAAAGGGCTGAACATTTGTTGCATCAGAAAGCCCCTGAGTTGAATATCTCACGTGACCTGTATGGTTAAAAAAAAATCAGGAATTATGGTACGATATAAAAAATGTATAAATATGAGTAAAAGATATTTGTTTTTATGCTTCTGGTAAAAGCAACTAAAACGAACAAACAAACTTTTGTTCGAAAAGGTAAAACTGATGCGCATTAGAACAATGATGATTAATAGAGCTAAATATGTGCTTTTTTTAATTCCATCATTCATATACATGTGTTAACAAAGCTTGACATTACATAGTTTATATTATAGAATTGAATAGTTGCTACAAAATATACTGAATCAAAAACACATAAGAATATTTAACAAAAAAAAAAGAGCTACTAACCAATGCCCAAATTTCCTTTTAAATTTACAATATCTTCATCAGAGAATGCACCATTAACAAGACCCATAGCTTTTCTTGTAACAAACACATCATTAGGTCCACCCATTGATGTTACAATACCCGCACTTTCTTGACCTCTTTAGTCATAAAAGAAATTTTGGGGATTAATAATGGGGATTAATAAATAAATAGATCATGGAACTATTTTAAATGGAATCTTAAGCCATTTCAACAAAAATATTATATAAAAAGTATAATATTTATAAGTATAATATAAAACTTTTGTTTTACCTATGTTGTAAACCAACAAGCCCCAAATGTACTAAATGTGATAGTGTGATGTCAACACCACTGTTAGTGGCAACCATACCAAATAGCCCACATGCTTCTCTCATTCCAGGATCACCACCTCGACTGTCATTATCAGATGAAGTAGCCAACTCCATTTTTTTTATAGGAGTTGGTTTCTTTAATATATTTTACTGTAAAGTAAATGTTAATTAGTTACAACAAAGGCTTAATAAGTTAATATTATTAAATAATATTAAGGGTGGGCTTTCACGTTTACAGGGCTATTGCGGAGGAGGGGGATCTTGAACACATGCCATGGACCAATGTCTTTAGGCAATTTAGGGGCACTTGTGGGTAATCTGCTATTTAATTATAATGACACAGCCTAGCCTATAGCAATAGGTGGATGGGTAATATTAGGAGCCCATATGACTGAGATTGCCAGGGACCCAAAAAATATGGCTCTCATTTTCAATTAGTGAATTACCAACACTTTCTTAGTAATCTATGGTATGGAGTATTATTAACTATTATAGAGTAACATAAGCCCTGCTTACTTCAAGGAATCTTGCAGAAGTTTCATTGTTTACACTGAAAAAGGCTAATTGAGAGGATAATCATAATCATGCTTTTATGCCTAATTTAAGAAATCACCATGCCTACGATTCAGTGCCTAAAATTAGTTTAAATAGATATTTGGCCTTTAACATGCCCATGCATAATTATTTAACTTGTCGGCTAGTGTAAACTGTCTGGTGACTATGCTATATATACAAGGCCAACAAAATTAACGAAAAATCTCGTTACTATTACTTAATGACAAAGAGCAGCAGTATAGATTGTTTCTAATATCAATGTCAATATAATAAAGTACCGATCACAAGACGTTACAAGGGCATTTTACTCCAATAGCCGCTAAGCATGATCATGAGGTACCAAGTTACCAACTAAAAAACTTAAACATAAAAAAAAAGATCTAAATTATCTAATTACGTACCGGTATAAATTAAAGCAACTAACGATGAGAATCGGAAGAAAAAGTTCAGAACTCCAACGAAGATTTTGTCTTAAAAAAATACAATTACAAAATGACTCTCAGCTACGTTTCACAAAATCAACATGCATGCTTGTTTACGACGAGAAGTAAAAAAAAATAAAAATCGAAATTATTCGAATAGAGGCCGATAACTGTAACTAACCTTGCACACTGATATATATATGTTTTAGTTGAACAATACACGAAACTTATATTCCTTTTTGGATGACGAAAGTTGTTTATGCTCTTACTATGCACTTATCTTCTTTCTTATCTTTATCTATTGCTATAAATAATCATTGTGTTTATTTATTTTTTATATTTTGAAACTTCTTTTTGTTTTGTTTTTTAATAAGTAGCATAGTTATTTAACCGATAACTTAGCCTACATGCTAAACTAAAAAAAAAAAAATATTTTTTTTAAAAATGCAGCGAAACTCAATTAATTCTGGTTATAACAATCTAGTGCAGACATTAACAAACTACAGCCCGTGGGCCAAGAACGGCCCGTCATGCTGTTTGATCGGTCCGCGCCTTGTTTTTCTCCACCGGGTCACATGACTCATCAGTGATGTTTGCATTTAATTTATATTAGCTCATAAAAAAAAAAAAACAACTACTGGTCCGACCCTTCTTTCAAATCCAAGAACCCACTGAAGCTCGAGGTTCAAAAAAGTTTGCCCGCCCCTGTACTTGTTTGTTTGTATTTTTATCATGGGCCTTCGTGTTTAGTGGAAAACTGTTTTCGATCAACATCTGTCCCATCTGCACGACAACTTTGTACCATTAGGCAGCCCAAGCCGTAGGGGGAGGGCACTGGGGTGCCGTGCCCCCCCGCTAGGTGTGGAGTGCCCCCCCCCGCTTAAATAGAAGAAAAAGAGGAAAAATAAAGAAAAAGTAACTAAATGAGAAAGTACCCCCTTGCTGGGTATTGGTGCCCCCCTGCTTACTTTGACCTGGCTACGGGCCTGTACCAAGGGCCGCGCATTCTGGACCACGGGCCAGTGGCCCCCTCTCCCCAGGCCTTCTTGTACTATTTATAAAAAAAAGCAGAATCCAGAGTAACAGTCCGAAAAACTTTCAAAGTCAAGTTCTTATTTTATTCCGGGAAAACACGTAAGATTACCGTTCTAAATAGAACAGTCAAATATACTGGGATAGCCGCAAAAAAAAAAAAAATCAATAAAACACCTTTCTATAACGGTGATACCATGAAAGCCCCGTTTCTCTTAACCATATTTTATTGCTCAGATATCGAACATAACATAACGTAGTAAAACAACCTTCATACAATGAAGACACTCACTCGTATTTCTCCTGTTTTTCTTTAACCAACAAACGTTCACACTAAATGTGTCTCTCTCATATGTAGCTATTACACAACGCAGTAAAGAGAGGACACAGTTCGCAGGGATGCTAAAAAAAAAAGAAGAATGAATGGTGAAAGTTTTTTTTTTACCTTACTTTGTTGCATATTAGTTGTAACTGATATTATTATTTTTGTTTTTCATTATTGTTGATTTATAATTTATCATAGCATAATAAGTCAATAGGTTGTGACGTTATTGTGCTAGGGCAGAGTCGCCCGGAGGTGACACATGTTTTTGTCGCTAGTACTAAGCCGGGAACAGCATTTCCACCACTTGAGTGCTTTTTAGCATGTACATGGGGCGGCATTTTTTTAGAATTCGCACCGAGCGCAGCTGAATCTTTTTACGACATTGCCAATAGACGTTTCCTTGAGTCAACACATTATATGACGAGCAGTGCTCGATTTAAGAAAAAAAACCAGTGCCGGGGATAAATGTCTATGATTTCATCACCGGCCGGGATATATTAGCTAAAGCAGAGCCGGGGTTGACAGGTCTCAGTGCCGGGGATTTCCGGGGATAGGCCTATCCCCGGCATCCCTGGCTGTAAATCGAGCCCTGATGACGAGTGATGAACAAGTAAATCAATTAAGCCAATGGTAAATATTAATTTATAACGAAATTGCTGATGCAGTTACTTATTTAAACATAAATGTTACTTCGAAGATGGCTCCAGACCTTTTATTTATGTAGCGATATGTTAACAACCAATAATATAACAGAACTATAATTACGGCATGAAAAGAAAATTTGAGTTAAATTAAAAAACAAAAAATACTACTCATAAAATTATATATATATATATATATATATATATATATATATATATATATATATATATATATATATATATATATATATATACTGTTAATGACGGTGTTAAAAAATAAGTTTTCTTACCGCAATATAGCTGTCGCTAGAATAGAAGAATCTGATATTATTCAGCAGCTATAATAAATTAGAACTAATGAACAGGCAAGAAAATATGGATACTATCCATAAAACTGCTGCATCTACCGTGCCCACCTAGGTATTTATTAAATAATGGGAGATAACAAAACTTGTTTGTTATTTAATTGTCTTTCTTATTTTCAAAGCTTAATATTCCGACCTTAAATAACTACTAGTTGTCAATGGCTCAAGCCCATTTTTTTTCCCTCCCAATCGTCATTAAAAAAAAAAGTAAGTCACGAAACGATGTCAGTTTTTGACCTCGTATTTGGAGCAAGGTTGCACTCATGAGCTGTCCTGTTTAATGGCCAGGATAGACACAAATGGCGGTGGTGGGGGCCAAATCTTCACACTTCCGCAAACAATAGGGGAATCGTATACTAATAAAAATTCGATTTTTAAGACATTTAAGAAAATCCCTCAAATATTTTTTTTTGTATAGACTAAAAAAAAAAAGATTGTCCGTTTTAAAATAAAAATAGAGGGGAGTTATATTTAAAGGTAACAAAACAAACCAAAAAAATAAATAAAGTAAAATACTTATAATGATGAAATTCAGAGGCGTAACTAGGGAGGGGTCCTAATTCAAAAGCCCCCCCCCCCGGAACCAGCTTGAGAGGGCCACCAAACATTTTAATACATTAAATATTAAGTACATTATCTCATGTCATGATGTCAAATGTCAAAATGCAGGGGCACCCAAAGAGGCCAAGCCCCCGCCCGGGCCCCCAAATCCCTAGGTTTGGCACTGATGAAATTAAATCTGCAACTCAAGAGCCCCCCCCCCACCTTTCCTTTTTCAGTGGCGGACTTTACGGGTGACGACTACGGCGACCGCCTCGGGCTTAGGGAGCTTTTGGTTCCTTTAACCTTCATATATATAGGCCTAATCATTTGATCTGTAAAAAAAAATCCAGGTAAAAAATTAATTGATAGTTACATTTTTTTAGTTGTTTTTTTTTTTAAAGGTACGTTAATTTGCTGAAAGCAATATAAATCTAAAATAGTTTACATGCTGACTTTTTTTTGTTTTTTTTTTTAAAAAGGGAATTTTAGGGCTTGGCCAACAATAGTTAGTCCTACACGATGAGTATGTAACGTTGGGGGCCTATCAGTGACGACCTTAGCGAGTATCAAAAGTGGGGCTGAGAGCAGTAAGTGAAGGTTAAAGGAACCAAAAAAAAGTATGCAGCCTACCAGTTTTGCAATTTTTTTCGTTGTGTGCGCCTGGAGAGAGGGCATTTGACTTTAAGAAAATCTTATTAAAAAGTTGATGAGTTTAATTGGTCGCTTTTTTTTTGGAGTAAATAAATAAGGCATTGTGATGTTTCCTCTTAATGTTCCGAAACTGTATTTATTTTTTTTTACAGCTGTCTCATTAATTATGCAAGGGCAACAATTTTCAGTGTGATTAGCATAAAGAGGCCAACTTATATTTGAAGCGCTAGCATCGAAATCGCTCGTCTCTAATTAAAAATGAACTTAGAAATTAAAACTCAATCAACCAGAACATATTTTTTTTTCAGTGTTAGCTATTTTCAAAGTAATTGTGTAAGCAAAATACTGTGACGTGGATTTAAAATGATCAAACATATTAATATTCTGATATTCTGAGTAAGGAATCATCTTAATAAGATAAATCTATGGTCAACAGATATTTGGCCAGAAAATGACAAAAAGGCAACTTGGCTCGAAGTGCATAAAGTTTACAAACAAATACACGTAATTCCGTAACCCCATGCTCTACTTTTTTTTCCCCTCTTTATGTAATGCCTAGCAACGCTGACATAACGTTTTTTTTTTTTGTAAGGAATTAAAAAAAATGTCCCGGTGAATGCATGGAGAAAGTACTGTGATGAAAACTATGAAAGGGAGAAAATTTTTTTTAGTTTAAATTATGGACAGAGTAATCTAAATATATGTATATACACTTTTTTATTTAATCGAACAAGCTAATAAAAATATTAAATACTTTAGTTATTTCTATTAATTTTCGTCATCATTATTTTTCAAGGCTGAATAATATCGGATGTTGTTTTTTAAACTTCAGTTGTATACGTGTATGTTTAGTGTATCTTTAAAAAACTAAATTAACACGACTTCAACAATGTATTATTTCAGTACGCCTATACTTCAAAAAAAAAAAATAATATGTCCTGGCTATAGTACACGCCACATTTACGTCCTCGATTTGTTTTCGTATTATTTTGAAAGATAATCAAAACAAGTAATGCAACAAACAAACAAAAAGTCGTTTACCGAGTTTTCACATATATTTTTTAATGCGTCGTCATTCGTTATCAAATGTGATGCAAAGTTCTTTTATGTATCCATTTCAACATATTACCCTAACCGTGACCTTCTGAGGACTCTATTTATCCCCCCACTCCATCCACCCCACCCCCTCCAAAATAAGCACTTTAACACGTTGTTGATGTTGTGCTATTCATTTTTTCCCCACACACAAGGGTAGACAATCTTCCTCAGTACGTATTGTACCCTCCCACAAAGACACAGTAAATCAAAGGTTGTAAAGTTTCGAATTATATGTAGGCTATAGTGTCCGCTCCATTCATATCCGTACAAAGTCATTGTGTATTATTTCGTAAGGCATCTCAAATCCAACACTCATGACTGGTTAACAAATAATTTTTTTTTTAAAGTTTAACTGAGTCAAGCGTAATATTTGTTTAATCACATCCTTTCGGAAAAAAGGGGGGGTAATATTTGTCATTTACCAATATTTGATTTTTTTTTTTTTTTTTATCTAATGATGTCCATTAAAATGGTTGGTGTCTTATACTACTATGGGTATGTTTGAATGAGTAAAAAGAACCCCTTGCCCTCCTCCTCCCTCCCCTCTCCCCCCCCCCAAACTTACAAATCCGTTCTGATCCCACTCATAGGCAGTTGGGGGCAGCATTATGTAATGCTGATGGTTGGTGTCCCCTTTATGGACTAAATAAGTTCGGTGGCGTCCAAGCCAAGAAAATGTAAGACTAGCAAGGGCATTCGTCAACCTTGCACCGTTGGTCCATTGAAGATTCTCGGGCAAGATTTTTATCTGAATCAGCAATCACAACACGGTAATGGACTATGGATTAAGCAACATCCAGCCTCTTTTAATATACGATACAGTCACGATAGTTTTTCAGGCTTTTCAAATAGTATGTTATTATTTTACAACAGTTACAGTCTTAATTGCTACAATATATATGTATATAATATATAGACTAACTAGGTCAGCACCGTACTAACTTGGTCCAAGGTAGAACTAGTATCTTGTTGAAACATAATAAAGTCAAGCTACAGTCGGGGGCGGAATAGCAGGTACCTAAAATGATCCTACAAAATGTCTGGAGTGTTGGTATGTCGACCCAGTGGTGAACTTGGGCTGAGAACCTGATCTGCTGTATTGCTGTGTGGAATGGTCAGTTAGGATGGGACATTCACATGGGGGGGGGGGTGAGAATCACCTGGGGAAGATAAATGGAGGGGGGGTTTGGAGGAGAGGGTAAATTCTACACGTCACAGATAGAAATATGTAAATAAATTATTGTTACTAAAAATATAAGCGCGGGTGCCCAACGATATATATTTTGATATTAAAATAAAATACACACACACACACACACCATATATATATATATATATATATATATATATATATATATATATATTTCCAAACCATCTTGCGTCTCATGAAGTGTTCTAAGAGAAATGGCTTTGGAAAGAGTTTCACATTCTGGCAGGCCTATACGCTTAAAGACAGTGACGCACCGGGCGGCACTTTTTATTACTTTTTAGGGGGGGGGGCAAAAATGTATAGATTAAATTGAAATACCTAAATGAGAGGGCGGCAAAATCGTCTTCCGCCCTGGGCGGCCGATACCCACGCTACGCCGCTGGGCCTCACACTAAATTCAACACCCAAAGACCACAAGAAAAAGATATTAGAGAGGATTTCTTGATTTCCCACACAAAAGGCCGTTTCAAGGTTCCAGATAGTATCACAAAGGAGACGCTTCATGAAGAACACTGCACCTTAATCAAAAGCATATGGAAAGACAGGCCAAGTAATAATTGGAAAGAGGAAGACAGCCAACAAGGAATGCTTGTCATAAGAAACATGGAAGGTGATACAAGACAGGAAAGATACCAAACATAAATTAAATAACTGCACAGGAAAAGCAAAAAAAGAACTAATGCTCAATTTAAGCAAATGAAGAAAAGTGCCTGGATGAAGTATATACTCTTCAATGAGACACTAGCGACAGAAGAAGAGCTTGAAGCACTATCTACAAAATAAACAGAACCCTGTCCATGAGACGTTTAAACCAAGACAATTCAATAAAAGACTGTAAAAGGGTTGTCATTCACAATTCTGTAGAGCATTCACCTTTTGTCTAGGACCCCCGAAACAGTGTTCCTCCCTCTAAGCATGTGCGCTGGAACACAGCTTTCCTGTGTGCGCACACACGTAACAAAAACCAACACAATAAACAACACGTGTTTCGTTTAGTATGCCTATAATGCGTAATATTGCGCACAACCAATATATTATGCCGCACACGCTTCACACAGCCTTCGTAAAATTAGATGGGACATAACCCCATCCCGTCCCAAATTAAAAAATGTAATAACTAGTAAATAGCAGTGACTTTTACAAGTTTTATTTGATCCTTAGGCCCTAGAATTTTATGACCTGTTTTTCGGTATGAATGCTTAATAATTGACGTTAGGCTTGTTTGAATGTATGCTCTTAATTTTTTTGTTTTATTCGCATAGGCTTACATGCTTGACAAGTGATGTAAAAGAGACTGTAGCATCAGGTCAGCATATTTCCACTTTTAATGCCCCTTGCGACTGCGAGTCATATGTGGTTATCTAAGTTGGGCTATGTCTAAGATGACTAATAAACCCTGTTATTGGCAGAGGCGTATTTACCAAAACTGTGGCCCTGGGCGCATGACCAATTTGGGGCCCCCTCGCATATAAGGCATTTAAAAATGATCAGAATACAACAATAGTCAGAACACTCATGTATTATTTAAAATGCATACTGCATAGTTATGCATACTAGCTAGAACTTACAATTGTCAGTTTATTACAGTTATATAACTTTTTTCCTGCTCTTCAATTTCGCGAACGTGTCAATGTGCGCATTGAAATCGTATTCTAATGTCTCCTTTGATTCAATGCATAAGATAGACAAATCTCCCAGCCTACATTTGCTGATGGAATTCCGCAAGTAATTCTTGATCTTTTCAACACAGAAAATGACCGTTCTCCAGTTGCGTTTGATATAGGAATGGTGAGAAAGATTCTTAGAAGGGTTTCCACATTGGGAAATTACATTGTAGTCCACCCACTGCTATAAGCTGGTACATCTCTACCGCAGATTTAGCGCCTTCTTCTTTAGCGAAATGCAAAAACTGTTTGATTTCAACGGCAGTGGTATCAGAATTAACATCGTCTTTGTATTCTTCGATCAAGGCCGAGATCTTTGTGTTCAAGTCATCTACCTTGTCCTTGAAAAATAGACTGAACAAATTATGTATACCTTTGTATGCTTCGATCTGTGATCAAGTTCCGTGATCAATTTATCACAAATGGCGTTTACTGTGTTAGAAGCATTGTCGTAGCTCTGTCCCCTGCATTTTGTGATATCTAATCCCCGGTTCTTCAAAACTTCTAGTATCACTTGCTCCAGATTTTGAGCGTTATGAGCATAGATGTCAACAAAAGTTAAAAATCGTTCTTTAATTTCACCATCAATGAGAACATATCTGAGTATCCCAGTTAGCTGGTCCACGTGGCTAACATCAGGTGTTGAATCAACAATAAAAGAGAAATATATCGATTTCTTTACTTCTGGTATAAAATTATCTCTGACAGCATTGCCCATTATATTAATAAATTCATCACAAGTAGAATGTGACAAATAACTGACAGAACCACTTCCCTTGTTACCGTACCGTGCAATAGGATTTGCTAGGAAAGGGTCGAATTTTGACAAGTAATTCAAGCAACTGGTAAAATTACCGTCATTGTTGCCAAGCCTTCAGAGGAAAGAAACTGTACAGTTGCTACAATCCTTCGTAGAACTTCTCTCCAGTATTGCCTTTCATCATCTAACTGTTTGGCCATCTGTTCGTCAATACGCCCTTTTGCGTTCAAGCGTTTAGCGAAAGTGCACATTGCTTGAACCGTTGAACGTGTCCATACGAATTCTCATGTTCAGAAATTTTGGCGGCAATATTTTTCCAATCAGAACACCCGTTTGTTGAAAATTGACTAGCTTTATTTGGAAACAGTTTGCATACATAACAATACACGCTTCCACTAGTTTCACTGAACACTAACCATTCACGTCTTTCTTTTTGGCCATTCGCCTTGGTTAAGTAAAAGTTATGTTCAGACAAATGACGAAAATATTTTCTGCCACGATCTGTCATCAACATGCCAGAGCGTGAAAGGTAGCCAACATTTTTCGGTTTGAAATCCAAAACATAATTACGCATGGTTTCTGTCAAATTCGCTGGCCACATAGCAATATCTGTCAAAATTTCACCACAGTTGTTATCATCAACAGTTTTACTACTCACGACCTCCGGTATAGGACCTTCAGCCGGCTGTTCAGGTTCTGGCAAGTCTGTTGGCTCGGGCTCAGAATCCATACTGGCTGTTGCCGAGACGACTGGACTTGGATCATTAGCTGTTATTTCTGTTTGAGTAGTTTCTGATGGTGGGATTACCGGTCGTTTCGCTAAAAAATGTCAACAAGGTGCCTTCGTTTTTCGCATCTTCTGCTTTTCTTTTGGATATCACGCTTTTTTGCACCTGAGGGATATTGTCTCATAGACATAGTTTTAATGAAACGATTTGTGTCGCAATCAGCTACAACAGTAAAGGAAAAATGATCAATGATCATTCATCCACACAAAGCGTAGTGGGTAGCAAGAACAATATTATCAAAATAGTGTAATAAACTGGCAATTAACAATTAGTTATTGCAATGTGCAAAAAAATAAAATTTGAATTAGAATTATTAATTAAAATCTGTGACGTAAGGTGCGCCAACTACTGGTACGTACCGTGCGTTACTTGTCACTTCGAACACTAGCGCCAACTTTATTAATACGTCACAGCAAGCAAGACACAGTCAACCACGTCTGAAAGACTATTTATAGATTTGTGGGATTCCCAAAACCCTCACAGCAACCGGATTTTTTATTTTTTTTTATAAAACCAGGTTTTTGGGGCCCCTAAATTATCTGGGGCCCTAGGCGCGCGCCTAGTGCGCCTAGGCCTAAATTCGCCACTGGTTATTGGTATTATACTTTGTTTTGTAACAAGATAATTTTCCTGGATTCCCAAATGAAACCAACTATAGTATCTGCGTCCTGCTAAGGGGTTGTTAATTTATTACGTAACGCCTTTGGGGTTAGAGGGCGAAGGGGAGTTGCCGAAGTGTTACACGCAGTAATAAAGAATGGTAAAAGTGGTGTGTGGGGAAAGGGGAAAGGAGCGAAAATCAATTTGAAAAAGCGTTATCCAATAAGTGAATGTCCCATGCCATAAGGCTCATTTGACATAGAACTAGTCTACTATTTGATGTTTTATATTGTTGTATTTATCTTTTGAATATAAAAGTAATACAAGTATATATATATATATATATATATATATATATATATATATATATATATATATATATATATATATAATTTAATATAGTTCACACTTTGGACATTCAAAATTTTTAAAATGTTAAAATAACTTAATAAGGCGTAAAATATTAAATAAATTATTATTATATTTTGCACCGAATCTGTACTTATCTGAGATGTTCGAATACAAAATATTGTGATAAAGCATGACAAACTTATAAAGGTCAGGGATATCCTGGTTGTTTTCCTCGTGCTACCTTGATTTTTTTAATAACAATTTCATATATAGGTCAACCTGGTCAGCAAACTCAGCATTGGTAAAACTACTTTGAACAGAGTAAAGTACCACAAGTTGTCCAGAGGTCGTCTATTAACCGAGAACTTTTCTTTTGGCAAAAAAAAAAAAAAATAATAATTTGCACAGAAAACTCACCGGATCACAAAAACGAAATGGCGGGTAAATAAAATTATTTTTATTAAGTTATCATATTCATTTATGCGACAATTTTGTAGGTCCACGCTTCATGCCAGTGTTACAACATACATTTTATAATCGAATAAAATCTTTTAGTTTTGACTCGTGTCAGTTGCAAGAACTGCTGATACACATTACTTTCCTGACTTGTTTTTCCTTGCAAATGAATAATTCACTGAACAGTGTCTAGAAACTTATATGATATTATGTTATTAATAATAGTATTATTAATACATTAAAATTGTATTTTTATGACTGTCTATTCTAGCCATGACTATATAATTTTATACTTAACTAGACTTTACTTGTAAGTTATACTTGGCCATTCATGCACATATTGTGACATATGGCATGGTTGTTTCAAATCAAAGCATTATCATTTCTTACTACATATAATATAGGCATATCTGTGTCTATGCCATAGTCTATGGTCACTATGGACGGTAAAGAAGCATCTACCTACATAGTCTACATGGTAAAATGAGCTTATTCATGTGAGCAGCACAAAAGTACATGTAAAGTTGACAGTTAAGTCACATGCTGTATCTAAAAGCCATGTTTAGCCACCATGCAGAGCTGGCCAAAAGAAACAGTTCCAAAAAGATAGCTAATTGAATCAGGAATGCACTTTTCAGCTATTGCCCATGCAGCACCTTATTATATATTTATATGTTGTATTTACATTTAAAAAAAATATTTTTGGTGTGACAGGTTTGGCATGCATGCAGTGTATTTGCCATCCCTGGTATAGATAGTCCGCTATGTCGTAATTTGATTAACACATGAGGGCCTTGGTATATTAGTTATTAAAAGTGTTCCCAAGTTCCTTTCCCCTGCGGGCGGAGAAAGTGTAGAATTACAAAGGGTTGGGGACTTAGTTATATTTTAAGTTTACCTTATTTGCCTTATTATTATTACGACTTAATTGCACAGAAAATGTCATATGATTCACAATTTTCACTTTTGTGATATTATAAAAAGTTCTTTAGCATTAGAATAGTTAGGCCTATATGCACAAAATATCTATGTATGATATATTTCATAATTTTTTTTTGTACTTGCAGATCTTAAGGTTGGTGCAAAGGTTATTGAAGGAAAGACGAAAATCGTCTATGATTTGGTAGATTTTCCTGGACAAGTACTTGTTGAATCAAAGGACAGAATAACTGCAGGAGATGGGGCTAGAGCTCATGATATGGCCGGCAAGGCTAAAATTTCAAATTTGACCTCAGCAGCTGTTTTTAATTTGTTAAAAGATGCTGGTAAATTGATTTACTTTTATAATAACTAATTGAAGTAATTGTTTTATTATAGTAATATGCAGCTGAAATTTAATTAGCTTCAACTTTGTTGTGGAGCCTACTTCATTTTGTTGGCTTTTAAATGTTTATGGAGCCTTAGTAAGCATTTTTTTAGCACATAAATTTTTGTACAGCTCAGTGGTATGTTAAATGCACTGGACACATACAACTTTATTTCTTAATGTAATTTTGACAGTAATCATTTTTTTAATGAAGTAATTTTTTAATCTGTAACTTGTGTAACATTTCAGAATACCATTTTGTTTTGTTAATGACTTCATTATCTCACCATGTAGGACCTTTGCTTTTATGACTGGAAATTATTGATCACATTTTTTCTATTTTAGGTATTAAAACCCACTTCATTAATCTTCATGGAGACCATTCATTTATTGCCCTCAAATGCCACATGATACCATTGGAATGGGTAACAAGAAGAATTGCTACAGGCTCATTTTTGAAGCGTAATCCTGGAGTTGAAGAGGGATACAGGTTCTGTCCCCCAAAACTTGAGACATTTTATAAAGTAATTATCTTTTTTTTTTTTTTTTAGTTATGACGAATTAAAACATTTTAAAATATTATTTCTGCACATATTTTGTATTTTATAATATTTATTTATTTTAGGATGATGCTAATCATGACCCTCAGTGGACATTTGAACAGTGTGTTGCTGCAAAAATGACTTTTGGAAATGTAACTATTGGCCCAGAACAATTGCACATGATAGAGAAGATGACTGTAACTATTTTTGAAATACTAGAAAGAGCATGGACCTCACAGAACTGTAGTTTAATCGATATGAAGATTGAATTTGGTGTGACCACGACAGGTTTGTTGACTTTTTAAAAAAAATTCAAATATTACCTCATTAGGGACTTGATTTTTTTTTGGACAAGATAAAATTTTTTGTCAAAAAGAAAAATGGTTTCTAGCTTACAAAGATGGCATCAAAGTTTGAATTAAATTTTAATTAAAAGAAATTTCAAAGTTCATACAGTTTTATTAGAAACTGTTAGATTTCACTGAAACTACAATTTGATGCACATATAATTATCGATGCACATATAATTTAGTTTTTATTTGTAAAGTTCATTCAATTCTATTAGAAATTGACAAAGTTATCAGTGTTGTTATTTTTGTTAAACTGTTATTTATGTAAATTTTAGAGAATTATGCAGATGAACTATAATAGTCATATTGTCTTAGTTCCATTTATTAAAAGTGAATATGTGTTAATAAATTGCTACTAATCTATAACTAACGAAAAAAATAAGTGGGGTCTGAAAAGGGGGCATCATCATCTTTGTATATGAAAAAGATACATATGATATTGTTAGACTAATATTAATAATTTGGACACAAAATGAAGCAAAATAATTAGAAATTTGGCAAAAGGAATTGAAGGTTATTTAAATGGAAGTAATTTAACTACCATGAATATAAGAATTAGATCGCAATGAGGGGAAAATAATACCGAGATTCGGATGAGCCTATCTGATTTAGCTCCTCCCTGATATCTTCTCGGAGTTTATATGTTGGGTACATTGTGTTAAATTACTTTTAATAAATTAACTGACTCATTTGTAACATCTAGATTAATTGATTTGGCCAGATCAATTATGATAAATTATGCTATTTTTTTTTTTTACTGATATATTTTTTCAGGTGAAATTGTGTTGGCTGATATTATAGATAGTGATTCATGGCGTCTTTGGCCATCTGGAGACAAGCGGCTGATGAAAGACAAACAGGTGTACAGAAATCTTCAAGAAGTAACACCTGAAGCATTGGACACTGTTAAGCGTAACTTTGAATGGGTGGCAGAAAAAGTCCAGGTGAACTTACACATCTTTGATATAGTAAAAAAAATTAGTTTACTTTAGATAGGGCTAAATCATAGATGTGTATCTTAGTTGTGCTTATGGTTTTCAATACTGAAGGTTTTTTCCTATGAATCTGCAGCTTCTAAATACACCTCCATATGGTCGTGTTGTTGTATTTATGGGTTCCAGCAGTGATACTCAGCATGGAGAGAAAATTCGTGCCACCTGTAAAAGTTTAGGCATTCCATGTGACTTGCACATAACATCAGCTCACAAACAAACTGAACAGACAATGAGGTTGTTGTCTGTATATGAAGGTATTTTTATATTTGACATTATCAATTTTCTTAACAGTTAATATAATAAATTGAAAATGTTTTAGTTTTTTTAAGCTTAATTTGAAAAAAAAATTATAGGTATTCTAAGAAATTTAAATAGCTGGATTCTCTCAACAAGTCTGTGAGGACTGAATTAATTTAGAGTTCAATGCATATTTGTTTTCCATTTTTTTTATAGGAGATGCTGTGCCTACAGTTATTATTGCTATTGCTGGTCGAAGCAACGGGCTAGGGCCTGTATTATCTGGCAATACTGTACTTCCAGTTATTAACTGTCCACCTCTGACCCCTGATTGGGGAGCACAGGATATCTGGTCCAGCCTCAGAATGCCCTCAGGTGAATATATTATTTTAGGATAATAAATCTGTAAACAGTTTTCATAATTTGGTATTATTTCACTTAAGTGGCGGTACATAGGTAGGAAAGCTATCTATGACGCTCACTATGGCACTTGCAGTGGGGAGGTAGACAGAATACAAAATTCCCATTAACATTTTCTCTATAAGATCAAGAGACAAACACATTCAAACAGGATGACATTTAAAATTGTTTTGACTAGGTTGTGGGTTCACTGTGTGTACTTTGTTTGATATCAGAGATCAGTTAACCTGTAGCCTTTTAGGGGTGGAAATGTAGAAAGGGGCTCTACAAAAATATTAATTCTGAATTTAATATAAAAACACTTGCATAGTTCTCGTATTACTGCACTTGTAAAGATTTCACCATAATTAACTTCAGCATGTTTACATTTTTTTTATAAGCCACGTCTCCATTTATTAAACCTCTTTTCCCCTCCCCCACCACAGCCCTATCTTAGTTCAGAGGCAGTCTGTCATTGTAGTCATTGAAAATACTTTTTTTTTGTTGCTCTCTCTGTCTAGGTTTAGGTTGCTCTACAGTCACCGACCCTGAAGGAGCTGCATTGGCTGCAGGCCAGATATTAGCTCTAAAAGATCACATGGTCTGGGCAAGACTTCGTGCTCGTCAGCTGAACACTTGGCTGGGGCTTGTGGAAGCCGACTTGAAGTTAAATAAAAGTTAAGATGCTCAACATATGATTGACATTGTTTTACTGTAACAATTTTTTCAGATTTTTCCTTTATGTTGAAATAATTTTTTGATCCTTCAATGGCTGGGAAAGTTAACTGCTCATTAAGATAAGCTCCCAATTTGTATGTTTTCATTTCTTTTGTTAAGAATATCGATGGCATTAAGAATGTTGTATGATCTCATAAATATAAATTGTTCACCTGATTTCATCATTCATTCATTCATTCATTTACCCATCAACTTTGGAAAATTTGCAGAAATAAAACTTTGTGTATTTAAATTGTTTTTGAATTACTTTTTATTCTCCATTTGGTTATATTTTCTTCAATGATACACATTTCTAGGTACTGAAATACATGTATGTGTTTGGATACAAAAACTGTTCGTATGTGTTTGGATACAAAAACTGTTCGGGCAATAAATGTAATTTAATCAGCCCAGCAAACAATACCTGTAAGCAAATAATATATGCTGACAGTTCTAAAAAAAATAGTATTCATTTTGACCATTACAAAAAACATTGCAGCTGTATTGGCCTATTAGCAAAGCTACTATGTGAAACTTTTTTTTTTCGTGCTACATTATTACATTAATATCCAAATGCGTGTCACATAGCAAAGCTGTGGTCATACTTGCAATTTTTTAAACAAGTCCATTTTTTTTTGTGTGCATTGCTGTGTGGACTGCTATTATTGCCGTCTAACCTACATGCGGTACATATTCAATTGTGATCGGCTGTGACCTTATTTGACACCTGGTCTGCCTGGCGTCTGTGGTAGTGTGACCCTCGACCTTGGAAGAATTTAGAAGCTTTGTCTAATGCAGTTGACTGGGGAAATACAATTCAAGTTAATAACATCACCAGCACAACCGTTAATACTTTTTTTGTTAGTGGGGCATTAGGGAAACAATGCTGTCAAGTCTCTGCCTGCTAATGTTGAGCCCCTGGTGATTTTTTTTAACCAGGGATAACTCTGGGCCCCTTTTATTGGATTTTTGTTATTCCTCGATGCTGGCAAAGATATGAAACCCCTCCATAGCAGCAG